>JAJLTK010000016.1:0-314409 GCA_030568155.1 Wenyingozyma suzukii | reverse complement strand
CGGTGAAATCAGTAGATATATCCTTCTTTGTAAAAAGAAAAAAGACTTTTATTTATTTATTTATTTATTTATTTATTTATTTATTTATTTGTTTATTTATTTATTTATTTATTTATTTATTTATTTATTTATTTATTTATTTATTTATTTATTTATTTATTTATTTATTTATTTATTTATTTATTTATTTATTTATTTAATTGGTCGATCCAACTATGACATTAAGTTTGTCTTGTTAACACCCTTACACCAGAAATAGTGAAAATTTTCAAAGTAAGAACATTGTTAAAGATCATTAAAAAGTAGCCAAATAATTAATTTCGCGAAACCTTTGAAATCAAAGAAGATCCCTATTTTCAAAATCTGACTAAATTAGTAATTAATTAAATAATTGCGAAAACGTAAAATAATAGAGAAAAAGTCAAGAAAAGAAAGTATTATTATTTTTTTAAAGAATTCAAGATACAGTAAGTTTTTTTTACAACTGAGTATTGTCTGTCATTCATACATACTATATTTTACATAAATATTAATTTAAAGATATGTACTATTTAGCTATTAGTACATAATCCTTTACGCTAAAGTTGCCAATGTGATTAGTATGAGCGCTTGAAGATGTAAAGTTGATTAATTGTTTGTTTAGTATTCGAAGTAATTTTTGTTGAAGAATATCAATAATTACTTCTGTTGATGCATATTCTAGACTTTGTTTTCAATATACGTGAAAGTAATTCTTACTTTATTTAATTTCAATTGATATTAAATTAGTGAAATTTAATATTTTCTTATCGCTAGGAAAGTGTGAAAAATTTTTTTAGTGACGGTCGCAAAAGTTGTACAAGTAGAGTTAGAAAAAGAAATGAAGTTTTATATTTTTGAATATTCTCGAGTTTTTTGATTTTTTGTCTTTTTTTTTGGATATTTCTCAGTTTGCCAAAAATGTTTTACTCACCGCTAAGAAATGTTAATAGAGTTAGTAAAAGATAAAATGTATGTTTTTTGGCGATGTTTTAGTACAGGTTTTGCCTTTTATTTTTAGTTTCAGATTTGTTTTTGTAAACACACGACTCCACACTTCCAGGATGAATGCACGGATGTTTATTTTTCTACAATAATATAGAATCTGCTGGATACTATTGTCATTAGTCAGTATCTAAACTTTAAGGAGTAGCAACGTCTTGATAATTAATTCAAATAATCACTATATAAAGCTACTATTATTCCCTTAGCTTTATCTAATTTTATATAAACTCTGTATTACATATTTAAGTATCGGTTTAAATATTACTATTATTATTTACTTATTATTATTATTTCTATGGAATCTAATCAATCTATTGAAGAAGTTAAGAAACAACTTCTACATATTGTATAGTGACTATTTGAATTAGCAATCAAGACGTTGAAACTTCTTAAAGTTTAGATACTGACTAATGACAATAATATCCAGAAGATTCTATATTATTCTAGAGAACTCTAGAATATAATCATTTAGTCACACTACTTTAGTTTCAACTTCAACAGGTTTTATAAAAGGTGCAATATTACAGGTTTTATGATAATTTTAATAAAAAAAGTTTTTTGTAAATTTTTTTTTTGTATAAAGCTGTCAGAAAGGTAAATAATATGGGGATGTGAGTTAAAATCCTTAGTGGAGATGAGGAGAATGAGAAATTATATATTCGGATGTTAAAAATAGTTAAAAATGTTAAGAATTTATTGTTTTATTGTTATTTTTATTATTTTTTTCATACTAATACTGTTAGAAAATTCGGAAACGGAAATTATTATAGGGAGGTTTTTTTTTTTTTTTTTGAGATGGAAATAAGCGCGAAGGAAAGAGGGATCGAAAGGTTTGTAAATTTTCTTTACCATCATAACCTGCCGGCCGTTGACATTGAAATGGAATTTTTAAAGATTTTGGTTTACATTATTTTTTTAAGAAATCTTTTATATTTACTTGAAATAGTAAAATAATATTTAAAATAATATGAAGTACAATTTAATTTATGATAAATAGCCATTGGGTTTGAAGAGTGTATAAAGTATAATATTTAAGATAGAAAAACATGTATTAAATATATTTATCCGGAATTGATTATTAAAAATAACCTTCTCTTTTCTTATATTATAAATAAAATCAATTTTTATTTTCAATTAAAATATCAAATTTGAAATATAATTAATACAATTTCATTAGAATAAATGAAGAGAACAACTAAGAAACCTATTGATATTCTTTTATACATTAAAAAAACAGAAATATTTATTTCCTTAGAAGAAAGAAGAAAATATAATATATGCGGAAACCGTATATTACTTCAAGACAAATATAATAAAAGTAATTTTAATAATCTATTCACTTATCGACGTTTTAATTCAATAGAAAATAATGCTACAATACAAAAGATTAGATTACAATTTAATTAAATTAAAATAGTGATATTCAATTGATTTAATATATCTTTAAAAATATATTTGAAAAAAATTTAAAAAAAAAAATAATAAAATTTTCTTTAACTTTTTCAAATATAAATGAAAAAGAAATGATATATGATGGTAATAGATTAATATAAATCATATTATCTATAGATATTGATTATTTTAATTAATTAACATTCAATTGATATTAGTAGAAATTTTTAATTACAAGAAAAAAAAGAAGAGAAATATAAAGAAGATGAACAAATAAATAAAAGAAATGTCTTGATTCTACGGGATACAGTGCTGTATTATTCAATTAAGAATCGAAAACAACCATATTCTTGGAATCAATATTTTATCTGTCCAGAAATTATCAACAATTAATTCACATTAGAAATTTTCAAATACATAAAACCAAAAAATTAACCCCTAAATGAATAGGCGATTAATTCCACCCTGCAAGCAGAGAAATGTCTTAGTATTCAAAAACCCACTTTGAATAAACTCATCAATTGCCAAATGATCTGGAGGGAACTTTCGATAAAGAAAGGAGAAGAAGAAAAGAAGTGTATAATAAAAGGTTAAAATATTAAAATTTTTTTTTCTTATTTTCATCGTTAAATTTTCTTGATGGTGTTTGGTGTCCGGGTGACTTTTATTTTATTTACCTTAGATTAACTATGTTATTCTATGTATAAGTTTTTATTCTTTTTTTGCTTGATATGGTATGGTATATAATACGTATAATTTCTTTTTTTCACTTACATCAGTATACGTAAAGATTGAAGTAAAATTGAAACAATTAAAAAACCTTGAGCTGCCCACCAATAATGTTGAACAACAAATGGACAAAGTGTATAATCAAATTCCCAATTTTTAGAATTTTCATTAAAATGACCAGTAAATAAACCTGTATTACCATCAAAATCACCCATTATTGCTCGTACTGTTATTTCATGAACATAACCTTTTGAATTAAGAATTTCTTTACTTGCTTCCCAATGACCAGTTATTGGATCTTTATTATAATAATTTTCACAACCTTCATGATCATGACCTGTTAATATAGCACCAGGTTTATCATTTTGAAAAACTGCATTTAATACTTTTTGTGATGTATATTCTAATAAATGATTTGTTGATTTTAATAAACCAATTCTATAATCAGCTCCTAAACATGTTTCTTTTGTATAATATTCAACTCTTGGTCCATCAACACATAATCCAGCTTTTTTATAAAGTGGTATATGAGTAATTAAAATTGTTGAACCATTATATTTTCTATTTTGTAAAACTTCTAAAAATTGATGTGAATAATCTTTAAATTCATTTTGTAACATTGGACCTTCTAATGCTAATGAATTTAAAACAACAATTCTCCATGGATGATCAGTATTATTATCATATTCAATCCAATAATTTTCTTTACCAAATAAAACATTCCATCTTGTCATATGCTGATAAGTTGTATCACCATAACCAATATCATGATTACCTGTAATATTAATAAATAATGGTTCATTTTTAATACCTGAAGTTGTCCAATCGTAAACATCTTCATAATGATAATGATCAGGTTTTAAAAAATAACCTTCTTCTAAACTTTTTTGAAACCAATCAAGATATGTATGCCAATCAACATCTTTATGTTCATTAACAAAATTTAATTCAGCAAATCCTTGTTCAATTGGTTTTGGAAATAATCTTGTCATATATCTACGAGTTCTATTATAAAATTCACTATCACTAATCCATTGAGATGAAAATAAATCACCCATAACACCAACATGAGTTGGATTTAATCTATGTTTCATAACATTATAAATATGACCTAAATAATAATCATTACCTAAATTATCAAATCTTTTAATATATTTAGTTGATGGCCAATTACCATTAATTTGTGGATCACCAATTGCTAAAAATTTAATATCTTTTGGTTGATTTTGGGAAAGTAATAAAGGATCTTCTTTAATGAAATATTGATCATATAAATCTCCTAAATATGGAATTTGAAGTAGACTTTTTTCAATAGTTGATAAATTATCATAATTTTTATAATTATATTTCCATGAACATTTATCTTTATTTAAACTTGGATAAGTATAAATAAAAATATTTAAACCCAATGCAATTAAAGTTATTAGATTTGCAAATCTTTTAAAATTAGCATTAACCATGATTGATTGTTAAATTGCCTCTTGCTTTAATAATAAAAGAAGGGAATAACAATAAAACACGGTTATCACATCACAGCTTCATAATTTTTGTTTTCTCTCTTTTGATTTTTTTTTAAAGTGGAGATAAAATAAAAATTGGCTGTGTTTTTAATTTTAATTTTAATTAAGATTAAGATTATAAAATATTTTAATAACAAATAAAATAATATTATTATATACATATATATAACTATTAAAGTAATAAAAAAAGGAGAGATAATATATAATATATATAATGAAATGATAACATATAAATTAGAATACAAATGTTTTTTTTTTAAATCTTTTTTAAAAATTTTTTTTTTAACTTAATTTTCCTTAACGTCCATAAGTACTTGTATAACTACGGTTATTATTATGATTAGTATTACCATAAGTTGTATAACCACCAGATGGACCGTTTGGATGATGAGATGATCTTTGTTTATTACTATTAGCAACTAATGTTTTGAAACCATTACATAATGAAGTCATATCAGGATACATTGAATTACTAAATGAATAACCATTTGGTAATGCTTTAACATTTAAAATTGAAATCTTTGAATTTGGTGATAATTTAAATATAAGATAAAAATAACCTGGTTGCTTATGATTATAACAAAATGCATAACATGATCTACCTCTATTTCTTTCTGAATAACGTGTTAATTCATCTTTAACTTCTTGTAATGGACCATCTTTAAATTTTTCATGATTAACCATTTGTTCAACTTTTGAATAAGTTTCTTGAATATGATTAACAATTAATTCATCAAGATCATGATATTTATAATTACCAACAATTAATGTTTTACCAACTGAATATTCATTTAATTTATTTTTTTCAATAACATCAATATGTTGATATAAATTTGTACCAACTTTCCATGTAACAGTAATATGATCATTACCCTTTGATGAAGGTCTAATAACAAAATCACCATTTTCCTTTGATGCTAAATATTGTTCAGATTGTTTTGAATTAAAATTTTGAAATGATGGATGTTTAATAACTCTTTTTGATCTATTTTCTTGATTATTTTTTTCAGTTTCTAATAATTGATCAGATTTTTCAGCTTTATAATCCCAATTATTTTTCATTTTATTATTATCATTTAATTTATTTTGTGATGAAATTAAATCTTCTTTTAATAATGATAATTCACAACGGAAATTTGTATAATCAATTGATTTAATAACTGCTTTAATTGCTTGATTTGGTTGATATTTACTTAAAAGATTTGTTTGATCACCATATTGTAAAATATTACCTCTTGATATATTACCAGTTATACCAGATTGACTATTAACTAATAAAAATCTATTATCAACCCTTTGAATTAAAACTGTAATTAATAAACCAATATTAAAAGTTTCTCTTGATTCTTTTGTTAATATATAGAAAATTTCTTCATCTGATAAAATATGAAATTTCTTTCTTAATTCTTCATAATTATCTTTTAATTCAGCTTTAATAACTTCTAATGTAATTCTCTTTTTATGACCATGTTGTTCTAATTGATCAGCATAACCATCTAATAATAATTCATCTAATTTTGAAACACCTTCATTATATAAAGCACCAATAACACCACCAGCTTCTTCTTCAATTTCAGCTTTATCTTCATCTGATAAATCTAATGCATCAGTTGCCATTTTTCTGGCTAATTCATAATCTTCAGGATGAATTCTTGTTGCATCTAATGGTTCAGTTTCTTTATCATAACGATCAGGTAATGGAATTTCTAAAAATGGTGAACAATTCATAAAAATATTTTTTGTTGTTAAATTATTTAAAATTAAATCATGTCTTTTTAATAATGAACCACCATTTTGTTCAATATTTTTAATTAAACTCATTGCTTTACATGGACCTAAACCTGCAATATATTGTAAAGGTTTTGATAAATAAGTTGATCTAATTGCATCATTAATTTTAATACCAGTAACACATGTAATATCAACAAATACACTTTCAACAACTTGATTTAATCTTTGAATTGATAAATAATTTTGATATTTATGAATTGAAATTGATGAAATTGATTCATCTAATGAAATATATTCTAAAATTGGACATTGAACATATCTTGCAATACCAATAATAAATCTTGCAACAACAGGCTTATCAGAAAATTCTTCTTGTGATCTAATTGAATGTTCATATAATCTTGCAGTTTCATTATTAACCCAAATAACAGGTAATTGAATATCATCAGTAATTTCATCATCATAATTTGGTACCATAATTTTATTTTCTTCAACAATTGAAACTATTTTATGAAATAAAGGATTTGTATTAACTGTATAACCAGATATAGCAATAACATCAGGATTAAATCTTCTAATAATTTGTAATAATTGAATTTGAAAATTTTCACTTTTAAAATTAACTTCAAATTTAACATGATTTGAAATAATACCTTCAGAATCTAATGAAATAGCAATAACTGCTGCATCTTTTTTACCATCACCATTTGAAATTGCTAAGACATTTGGTATAAAACGATCATTACCAGAAATTGGATTAAATGGTGCTTGATCAACTTTTTCAATAAATTTATCTCTAATTTGAAAAAATAATAAATTTTCAGAAATTGATCTAATTTTTTCTTTAACATCTAAAACAATTGATGGAATTAATTTTTTAAATGAAATTTCAAATGATTCACGACGTATATTATTCCATGAATTACTAATATCAGATGTACCATCAGATGATAATAATTTAAATAAATGATTGAAAAAAGCATCAAAAGTTTCTTTTAAACTAATATTAATATCAACATAACCTAATGATTCAGCTTCTAACATTCTTAAAAATAAATCTGGTTGATTATAAAAAGCTTGAATATTTTTATCAATTGAATATTTAAAATCATAATAAGGACTATTATTTGTAATTTTAATTTTACCCTTTTCAGTTAATTTAATATCAACAGTTGCAAATTGTTCAATTGATGTTCTTATACTTTGTTTTAAAGTTGGATTATGAGATAATTGTTCAGATAATAAAGTTTTAATTGCATCAATTGCCTTTTGTTTAGTATTAAAATTTGATGAAGGATTTTCATTAATATATTCATCAATTTTATCTTCAAATGAAATTTCATTATCTTCAACAATATAAATTTGTCTACCTGTTGAAATATTTTCACTTAATTTAATTTGATCAATAAAATTTTCAAAAATATTAAATAATGGATCTGATTTAATTCTATCAAAATAAGCATATTTTGCATGTTGTTTTATTTTTGAATCATTTTTATTTGAATTTTGTAATTCTCTAATTTCTAAACTATAAGTAAAATTAATATAATCATATAAATCTTGTAATTCAACAATATTTTTTGATAAATTAATTTTATCATCATAAATTGAATTTTCAACATTTAATGATTCAAATAATTTAATAATTAATAATTTTTTTTCTAATAAAGTATGATAATCAATATCTAATTGAATAATTCTCCATAAATCATTTTCATTTAATAATTTTTCTATTCTTGGAGTTTCAGAATTTGGATCACGATAAACTAAATAATCTTTACGACAATTCCAAATAATCGGAACTTCTAAATTTTCTTTTGAAATAAATGTTATAACATCACGAACAGATTGTTTAAATGGTAAAATTAAATGATCTTTTTTAATAAACATTGAAGATTTTTCATTAAATAAAGTATCAGCAACCCAATTTTGTTTTTCAATAAATTGATCATCTACTAAATCATAATTTATAATTGATTCACGATAATATTGAAAACGTTCAGGAATATCAGTAATTCTAATTTGATTATCTTTATCAGTTAAACGTTGAGTTTTTAATTCTTCAAATTCAAATAAAGAATTAAGAACTTTTGATTGTTTTAAACGTTGAGAACTTTTAATAGAAGGATATCTATTACCATCTTCATCTATTTCATATTCTATATCTTCATCATCTTGATCCATTTCATCATCTTGATCATTATTAATATTATCATCATCATCATCATCAGCATCTTGAGCTTCTAATGCCCATGCATAATCTTCACCATCACCAAAAATTTCATATAATTCATCTAATTTATCTTGATCAATTTGTGAATTTGCTGTAAAATTAATATTTCTATTTTGAGTTCTTGTTGAACGCATACGAGCAATTCTTTCATCTCTATCATCATCATCATCAAATTCATCATCTTCAATAAAATCTTCAAATTCATCGACTGGTTGTTGATGTTGTTGTTGTTGCTGTTTCTTTTTTCTTGATAAACTCATTAAATCATCGTCATCTTCATCTTCACTATCTTCATCATCATCTTCAAGATCATCTAATATATCTTTTCTTCTTTTTGATGATGATTCTGATGAACCATGTCTATTATTATTATCACTATCATCATCTTCTTCTTCGTCCGAAAACATATCATGTAAACCAGTTTTAGATTTTGAACCATTTGAATCATTAGTTTTTTCATCATCACCATCTGTGGCTCTTTTTAAACGTTTAAATTTAGATTTATCTTGTAATGGTAAACCACCAGCATTTTCTCTAACTAAATCCAAATCATCTTCATCAATTTCATCATCATCTATTCTATTTTCACTACGTCTCTTTCTATGTTTCTTACGATTTTTCTTTTTTTCTTGTTGTTGATCTTCATCATCATCACCATCTGAAACAATGAAACCTTCTTCAACTTGACGACGAGCATCTTCATCGTCATCTTCATCATCATCTTCATCAGATGAATCAACTATTCCATCATCTTCTTCATCATCTTCTTCTTCATCTAAATGAGCTTCCTTATCAACAAAATCATTTGCTGAAGCTTCTTTAATATTTGATAAATCAGATACTTCTCCTGGTTCTTCTTTTGACATCTTGCTATTACCTGCTAAATAATATATGTAAATTTAAAATTCAATTGATTATAAAGAAAACAAAAAAGTAAATTAAATTAAATTAAATTAAATCTTTATCTGAAGTCTTTTCACTTTTGTTTTTTATAAAATAATTACAATTGATTAATTTTTTAAAAAAAACAAAAACAACAACAGATATCAAAATAAAATATAAAAAAAAAGATTAAGAGATCAATAATTTTTATAATGAAATGAAGTATTTTATTTAAATTGATTTAAATTGATTGATTGATAAATTTAACATGTTTTGTGTCGATTTTAATCTCTCTTTCTTTCTTTGGCAAAAAAATAATATTGGTAGAATTGAAGTAGGGTAACTGTTTGGAAATTTATTACTCCTTACACCGAGAGCTGACTATTTACGCTGCACCTTTTTATTGTATTACACTCATTACATTACATTATATTATATTATATTAACTACTATATATACCCACATATATATATCCATGTATGAACTATCTTATTGATTATCATAATGCCTATTTAGTTTCTCATTAAATTGTTTATTTTTCTCATTAATATAACCAATATTTGATGAAGATGATGCTGAATTATCTTGATCAATTTTTCTTCTTTTTAATTTTCTATCATCAGATTCTTTAAATTGATCAACAAGTTGATTTAATTTATTATTACCACTATTTCCTTTATTCTTACTTCTTTCAATATCATATAATTCTCTTAATTCCAATTCAGTTAATTTATTATTTTCTTTAATTTTAAAATTTTTAAATTTATTAAAATTATTTGATTCATTATTAAAATCATTTGAATTAATTTTAATATTTTTTAAATCTTTTTCATAAGTTTGTTTAGCTATTTGTTTATAATTATGGAAACCTGATTTTGTATCAGACTCTGAATCAGATAATAATTTTTTATTTTTTTCATCTTTATCTTTATGTTTATCATCCCATTTTTCAACTTGTTCAATAGTCCAATTCCATGATTTCTTTCTTTCATAATCATTAGAATTATCATTTATTGAATTTAATTCATCAATTGCTTTTTCTTTATCATCATTTAATTTTTTTAATAATTTATAATTAATTTTTTGTAATTCATTTTCTTTTTGAATTTCTTTTCTATTATTTATTTGTGAATCTTTTTTTAATCTTTTTAATTGTCTTAATCTTTCTAAAGGAGAAGACATTATTTAAAGGTAGATAGAATGATGTAAGAGGTAATAAAAAGACTCATAATACAAATTAATTAAAAAGAATTTAATATTATAAAATTTAAAGATCAAAAATGCGAGGTGTACAGATGTATAAAAGAATAGTCACGTGATCTAGAGGAACCTCGCTGACTTTGAAAAAAAATCACACCATATAACTTAACATTAGAATAAGCACAATTGAGTCATTTAATAATAATAAACCATTCCCCCACCCTTCTCCCACATTTTATATATGTACATGTACATATATATGCATATACATTATTATTAGTACCTTTTCAAATAATAATTAATAGTAAATATAATTAAATTAAATCACCAGTTTAATTTTTTACCCCAGATTCTTCTTGTCTTGACCTGTCACACGCTTAATATCGCCTATTTTTATTTCATTATTATTTCATTCCTTTATATCGTCTTCTTCTTCTTCTTCTTCTTGCTCTTTTATTTAATCTATATACTTATCATATAAAACATCGCATATATACTACACGCTAATGACAACAGTATGTATTTCCTTGAATCATTTACCGATATCTTTTTTTCAACGTTTATTTTCGTAAAAAATCGCAAATCACTAACCCGATATAATCCTGATATTAATATAGGATAATAATAACGCCAATAACAACACCAACAGTTCACTTTATAAATATTTAAAGAATTCAAAAGATTTACAATTATTAAAGAATAATCCAGATTCATTAATTTCAACAATTGAATTATTTTTAAATAATATTCAACAACCATTAAACAACAACAGTAATAATAATTCAATAAATAAAAATTTTTTAAATCTATTAAAAAATGAACATCCTGATATTTTAATTCAAATTGGTTCATCATTTGATGATTTTGGTTATTCAACAATTAAATTAACTAATGAATATTTAAAAATTAATAAACATTTTAAACTTTTTACATTAATTAATTTAAATAATTTTTCAAATTTAAAAGAAATTGAATTAATTAAATATTTAATTGAATTATCTGGTTTAACAAATAGAATTCATTTAATTATTGATAATTCATTATCTAATTGTATTGATCAATTGATTAATAAATTTAATATCAATAATATTAATTTATTAATTATAAATCATTCAAATCAATTTAATGAACAAGATATTTGTTTATTAAGATTAATTGAATCTTTAGGTTTAATTGTACCAAGTACATTAATTATTAGAATTAATAATAATTCAAATAATGATAATTTTAATAATTATATTAATGGTACTCCTGAATTTAGAAAAAAATTCATTCTATTAAATAAATTTAATGATTTTAATAGTTTATCAAATTTAAATTTAAATTTAAAATTTAATACTTCAAGATATCCTGGTAGATGGAATATATTATATGAATCAATTAATAATATAAAAGATTGTGTTAAATGTATTGAATATTTAGATTCTTGATCATTATTTATTTATTTATTTTACTTATTTATTTTATATGGTTTAATTAACTTTTAAATACATACATAGTACCCCTTTTCTTTATAATGAATTTATGTTTTAAAATACTTGTTTAGTTTTAAAAAAAACATTTTGAACCCTTTAAAAAAATTGAGAATTTGTTGATTTTAAAATTTAAAGTTAGCATGATGATTTCATGTTATCTCTTCCTTCTTTAATGATATAACTAATACATTATATCTAACAATACTACTCTACTTGACTTGCATTTAATCACACCCTTTCTTTATTTACTTTAAATCATACAATATTTTGCTATATCAAAATTATAAGAAAAAGCAACCAGCAATCAAATCAGCAAACTATTTTTACATTCTAATATATTCTATTCTATAAATATACAAATATACACAGATAAATAAATGACAGAATTTGCAGATGATATACCTATGGTCATACCGTCTAATAATCATGCATCATATTCAACTCAAACTATTCAAAGTGATTTGTCAATAGAACATAATGATGATGAACACGAAGATGAACAAGAAGATGAATTAACAAAAATAATTCTGTATACCATTAAAATTCCATTTATATCATATAATTTACCCATAACATTGTCAGGTATAAATTATTTCACATTTTTATTAATTGGTATGGCAAATTTATGGCCATGGAATTGTTTTTTATCAGCATCACAATATTTTTCTGAAAGATTAATTAATAATATTTTTTTATCAAATATTTATTCATCAACAATGATGACAATTTCTACAATTTCCACAACTTTATCAAATATTTATCTTTCACAGAGGCAAAATGGTGCAAATTATGAATTACGTTTAAAAATTGGTAATTTAATTCAAATTTTAATTTTTTTAATTTTAAGTTTATCAACTTTATTATCAATTAAAATCAATGAAATTATTTATTTTATATTTATAATGCTTTGTGTTTGTTTAAGTTCAATTGGTTGTTCTTATATTCAAGTTGGGTCCATGGCTTTAGCTAATACTTCAGGTCCAATATATTCAAATGCTATTGTAGTTGGTAATGCAATTGCAGGTGTATTACCTTCATTATCATTAATTATAAGTATATTATTATTAAATAATGATAAGAAGAAAGACGAAACTATTGAAAAACAAGAAGGTTTTGCAACAATGATTTATTTTTTAGCTGCTTGTGTTATAAGTGGTTTAGCATTAATTTTTAGATTTATTTTTATTTATTTTGAAAAAAAATTATTTAATAATTATGTTTTATTATCGGAAGAACAGGAGGAGCAAGAGGAAGAACAGCAGGATAATGATGATACAACAATAATTAATAAATATAATATACCTTCATCAGCTCCACCATTAGAATTTGCTGACCCAGATCATGAAATTCAAAATGTTCATATTCCATTTAAATTACTTTGGAGTAAATTAAAATATAATTCAACAAGTATTTTTTTAATATTTGGTATATCATTAGTATTTCCGGTATTTGCATCATCAATTTATAGTTCTAATAAATCTAAATCAACAAATATTTTTTTCCAAAGAAAAATTTTTATACCATTTGCATATTTTATTTGGAATCTTGGAGATTTAATAGGTAGAATTTCATGTTCATCTAAAAAATTAATTATTAAAAATCAATTAAATTTATTATACTTGTCAATTTCAAGAATTTTATTTATTTTTTTATTCTTATTGTGTAATTTAAAAGGTAAATTAGGTTTTGGAATTTTTCGAAATGATTTTATTTATTTTTTATTACAATTTTTATTTGGTTTAACAAATGGGTATTTATTTAGTTGTTGTTTTCAAAATGTTTCGAATTTAGTTTTAGGTAAAGATGAACAAAAAGCTTCAGGTGGATTTACTGCAATGTTTATAAGTTTTGGTTTAGCATTTGGTAGTTTATTTAGTTATTTGTTTGTGTATTTAATTAATTAATTAATTAATTAAGGTAACTAAATACGTGGAAGTTACCCTCACTATCAGATAATATCCGATCTTCGCCCTTAAAAAAATAATTTTAAATTTAAATGATATTAGTCATGTGTAATTGATTGGTTGATTTAATATCTGTGTCTTTAACTACTTATTTATATTAATTATACCATATACTTTACGATCATATACATATACATATACATATACATATACATATACATATACATATACATATACATATACATATACATATACATATACATATACATAATTTAATTGATTTGAATTTTAGAAATCAGATACACAAATATACAAACACAAATAAAAAAAAAATAGTTTGCCCCTTATATTAGACCCCTTATTCACATAATATTACTTACATATAACATAAAATAAAAATGATTACATCAAGGTTAATTTCATTGAATTCAAAGTTAATTCCAAGACAAGCATCATCTATACTATTCAAACAATCATCATTAATAATATACAATAAGAGAATAAATATAATAACAAATAATTTGCATTACTCATCATCATCGCAAGCAACAGCAACAGCAACAGCAACAGCAACAGCAGCTACCGCAGCACCAAGTAGTACATTAACAAAACCTACAAAATCAACATTATCATCATTAAGCAAAGACAACAATCCATTATTAGATTTCTCAAGAACAAAAGTTAAGAATCAACAATTCAGTGAGAATAACGATATGCCATTATTCATTGCAATTACTAAAAAAGCATCTGATAAATTGAATGAAATTGCAATAAATGATAATGATAATGATAATGAATTAGCATTAAGAGTCAAAGTTGAAAGTGGTGGATGTCATGGATTCCAATACCTTTTAAACTTAACAAACATCAATGAATTCAACCCCGACAATGATGATTCATTGTTTATTAGAGATAATGCAAAAGTTATCGTTGATAAAATGTCTTTGGAAATCTTGAGAGATTCTAAAATTGATTATGTTAATGAATTAATTGGTTCACAATTTAAAGTCGTTGATAGTCCTTATACTACAAGTAGTTGTGGGTGTGGTTCAAGTTTTGATTTTGATTTTGAAAAATTAAATGGTGAATAGTGAATGGTTTTTATGATTTTTACGAATATACATAGTTTTTTTATTTATTTATTTATTTTAATATTATTTTTAATATATTATTCTAACTGTTTATTTATCCCCCATATTACATAATTCTACATCTATTATACATATTCATTAATTATATTATTAATAATTGGCCAAATTGAAGGTTTATTAAAATCATCAATATCACCATCATCATCATCAACTTCATCAGGTAAATGAGACATTGTTCTATTGAATTTAATCCTACCATCATTTGTCATTAAATATAAATCGCATCTAATTCTTGTGATTTCAAGTTCATTGAAATCAATTGACATTTGTTGATTTAAATAATCATATATGAAATTCAACATTGATTGATTCTTATTTAATCTTTTAAATCTTTTGAATTTCATATAATCATTTTTAGATAAATCAATAATAATCGATTGTAATGAACCATTTATGGTTTTAATTTTTTGAAAACATATCTCAAAATCACCAATACTATTGAATGAATTCAAATTGAATGAATTGTTTATAATTCTCTTTAGAAAAAAATCATTAAATTCCACTTCTTTTAAAATATACCCAAATTCATTAATCAAATATGAAATTATCGTGTTGTTTATCTTTGGTAAACTTTTAATCAATAATAAATACTTTCCTGGTTCACATTCAATGAATATTATTATTTGAACAGGTATTATATTCAAATATTTAAATCTAAAATGACCAATTGTTAATTTTTTGTTATTTAATTTATTAATCAATTCATTTCTTTTAACTTTAATTTCCATATTAGTTAAAATATCACTTAATTCAACTGATTTACCACCATTATTATTTCGAAGCCCCGAATTACTAGTCTTATATAATTCATTGACTAATATACAATTTGCAATTGATTTTTCTAATTTTTGTAAATCATGATTTACAACATCATCATAACAAATTTTATCAATTAAATCATTATTTAAATTTTTTTCATCCAAAGTATTTATTGTATAAACTTTGAATAAAGATCCTAAGAATATCTTTGACATGTTTATGGAGTATTTAGTTTATATTATATAAAATAAAAGAAAAATTAGAATAAAGATATTGTTTTATGTTTGATCTAAAAAGTTTTCGTGTTGTGTATTTACATTTGTTTGGTATGGAGACTAAAGGCGTCGGAGTAATAATTGATTGACGATCGACCCGCGACTAAACCCACGGTACCACAACAATCTCGGCAGCGAAAACCAAAAAAACAAGGCGATGCAAAAACACACAATTTAAACCACTAATATAACAATAAATTTATCTCTATTCCTCTTTTTACCCCTTTTATGCCATTTCAATTAGAAACTCAATTAATTATCAAATAATAATGTCAAGCTTCTGGGACAACAACAAAGACTCAATTAAAAGAGGCAGTCTGGCAGCTTTAAAAGGCACAGCAAAGGCAACGGCAACAGTAGGTAAATATGGTTATCATGCTGGAAAAACTGCTTACAAAAATAATCAAGCAAAAAAGAATGGTCAGCCACCTCCTGGAGAAAATGGAGAAAATGGAGAAAATCCAGAAGATCTTACACCAAGTGAAGCTAGACCTTTATCAAATTTACAAGATCCTCATTCTTTTGCTCCTCCTCCAAAGAGAAATGTACCTACTATGCCTGTTGGTGAAACTATTGTAGCTCCTTCAACTTATAGACCTCCTCAACAACAACAACAGTATCAACAACAAGATTATTTTTCTCAACAGTCATATCCACCTCAGCAACAACAACAAATGTATCAAAATCAAGGTTATCCTCCACCTCAACAACAAACTCCATATACACCTGGTTATCCTCCTCAACAACAATATCAACAACAACCATATACACCTGGTTATCCACCTCAACAACAATATCAACAACCACCACCACCTCAACAACAACAACAGTGGTCAAATCCTTCAACTCCTGCTGCTTATCAAGCACCACCTACTCCTGGTTATCAACAACCACAACCACAGCAACCACCTGTTCAAGAAAGGAAAAACCCATATCAAGCTCAACCTAATATAACTCATGCTCCTCCACAACCATTACCAGCTCAACAATGGGCTAATTCACCAGCTCCAGCTCCAGCTCCAGCTCCAGCTCAACAGCAACCATATCAACAATATCAACCACCACAACCTGCTCCTCCAGTTCAAACACCAGGTCGACCTTTATCATATGCAAATCCATATTATCAACAACCTGCTCCTATACCTGAACAACCTCAACAACAATATCAAGCACCACCTTCAGCTCCTCCAAATCAATCTTTATATGAAAGAGCTCCAGCTCCATTACCTGTTCCAACTTCTGCTCAATTACCTATTCAAATGGCACCAAATCCAGGATATCAACAACCAGCAGCTTCAAATCAAATGAGTCCACCAATTCAACAGCAAAATCAATATCCAACTCCACCACAAAGAAATGTAGCACCAGGTCCAAATGGTCCATTACCACCGGTTAGAGTTCCACCAACTGATTTATCTCAAAACCAAAATAATGAAGAAGAACAAGATGAAGGTCCAAAAATCCCAACAAAGACAAATCTTATGGAATTTGATATAACAAAATATGGAGCACCACCACCAAAACCTTTTAGAAACAAAGCAGAAAATGAAAAAGTTCAAAGAGAAAAAGAATATAAATCAAGAATGAAAGAAATGAAAGAAGAATCTAAAGTTAGAGCAAGTGAAGCTGTAAAACAAACAAGTTATGTTCCTGTTGCTTTTGATAAAGAAAGTTATTCACCTGATGGTGGTCCAACTAGAACTAATTCATATAATTCAGCTTCATCAATTGTATCACCAACATCAGGTCCAGATGAACCAAAAGAACAAAAGAAATTTGAATTGGTTGATATTAGTAAAATTCAACCACCACCACCTGTTCCAAGATATAATTCAAATCCAGGCTCACCTGAACCTCAAGGAATTTCACCACCAATATCATCATCTTCTTCAAGACCAGTTCCATCAACTCCAGGTTTACCAGCAAGATCACCACCTCCTCCTGCTGCTGCACAATCAAAATTCCCTGTTAGACCTCCACCTCAACAAAAAAATAATAGTAGAAAATCACCTGAACCTCAATCAAATGAACCAAAGAAATTTAATCTTATTGATATTTCATCAATTGGTCCACCACCACCAAAAGTTCCTGCTTATAATCCATTAGGTAATAGTAATGTTGTTGAACAACCATCAACATCAGCATCTTCAACTTATGGTAGATCAAGTATTTCATCAGCTTCATCAGGAGGTAGTGGTTTCCCACCACCACTAGCTCGTCCAGGTATGGCATCCCCTCCTCCACCACCAAGACAAAGTTCAATTAGTTCAATTCCAACTCCAGCTCCATTACCACCAAGAGAAAATATTCCATCAACTCCACCAACTTATGAATCAACAGCTGTTAAAAAACAACCACCTCCAAAACCTGTTAAAAAAGTAATTTCATCATCCTCATCATCATATTTATCACCTGAACAAGAACAAGAAGTTCCATTGATTGAAAAGAAAGCACCACCACCAAAACCAGCAAAGAAATTCACAGGTGATATTGAATTAGATGCTCAAAAGAAAAAAGCACCACCTCCAAAACCTGCAAAGAAAGTATCTTCAGTTCCAGGTACTTCAAATCATATTAAAGAACTTCAAAATAAATTAGGTAATATTAATTTACAATAAAATAAAATAATAATAAGATTAAGTATTAGTATATAATAAAAATTATATAAATAAAAATTAAATAATATAACGTTTATGCCCATTTATCAATTATTCCTTCCGCCCATCTAGTTAATAACAATTCTTCAACATCATCTCTTGATCTAATAACATCTTTTTTCGGTCCATTTTTTTCTTTCTTCTTTTCTAAATTTAAAATCAATTCTTTCTTAAAAAACAATTCTTTTAAAATATTATTATTTGAATTCAAGATATTTTCATTGGTAAGTTTTAAAAAAATTGAAAAAAATTCATTAAATTGTAAATCTTGACCATCTAATAACCAATTGAATAAAATGGATTGATATTTAACTAAATTATCGTATTGTTGAGTGGTTAAATTATTATTTGATGAAATATTATCAAATACTTGATTTAATATTCTATTCAAATCTTTTCTTAAATTTTTCCTTTGATCAATCGTTGAATAATAATTATCTATTTCATTTACATTTTCCTCTTCTTTTATAGTATTAGAATCCACAATTGTATCTAAATCAAATTCAATTTGTGTATTTGAATTTTTAGTTTTTCCATTAGTTGACATTTGAAATTTTTTAGGCATTAAATCATTACCAATATCAATATCCCATTGGTTTTTTTTTTCAATCAATTGAATTAATAAATCATTTTTAAAAAATTTAGAATTTGATTTAATAAATTTATGATTCAATAATGATTTTGCTCTTGATCTATCCTTGGGGTTTTTCTGAAGACAATGTCGTATAAAATCATTAAAGCATTCACTAAAGTTTGAACCAGGTGAAGGTGGTTCATCATCTGCAATTTTAAATAAAACATCAAATGGATGAAAATTTGATAACGGAGGTTTACCAAATGCTAATTCCATTAATGTTATCCCCAAGGACCAAATATCTGCTGATGTACTATATTCTTGATGTAAAATAATTTCAGGTGGCATCCAATATGGTGTACCAACAAATGTATTTCTCTTTGATAAATTATTTGATAATTGAGTTGCAACACCAAAATCTGCAATTTTAACAGAACCATCATTACCAATTAAAATATTAGCAGCTTTAATATCTCTATGAATCTTACCTGTATCATGTAAATAAATCAATGCTAATAATAATTCATGACAAATTAATGATATAACTTTTTCATCAAATGGACCAGCTGATAATAAATCAGAACATGAACCACCACCAAGATATTCCATAACAATTAATAATTTCGAACCTTTTAGAAAACTACCATAATATCTTGTAATGTTTTTATTATTACATGCTGATAAAATTGAAATTTCTTGTTGAATTTCATTGATTTCATCAGTTGATTCTAAATCAATTTGCTTTATTGCAACATCAAGTTTTGCAATTTGATCAAATGCTTTATAAACAACACCAAAAGCACCTCTACCTAACTCTTCTAAGAATTCAAACTGTTCAAATGAAAAACTCCGAGTTCCTTGAAACATTGTTCTGTTGTTTTAATTATAATTAATAGGAGATTGAAGATTAAAAGAATAAAAATATTAGACATAAAATTATGAAACGTAAAACAAACAAACATTAAAAATCATGAAAACTAAAATCATGTTTTTTTTTTTTTGAATTAAATTATTTAATTTAAATTTTTTTTGCTTTTTTGGAGTTAATAAAACTTTACGACACAACATCTTTTTAATTTAATAAACTAAAACTAAATACAACTATACAATAATGATACCACTTCAGAGGAATTTACGAACGATACTAAGTCATCCTTTTCAAAAAAATATAAGAACAATATCACAAATACCACAAAGACTAAATTCAATAGATATAAATAGTAAATTACTATTACATAAAAACTTCCTCCTAACAAAATCATCAAATAACACAAATCAATCATCAGTAACAACAAGAGCATCGAGATGTATTGTATTTGATTCAAAAGGTTCAATAACGACAATAGCTTCAGAACTAAAAAAGAAAGAGTTATTGAAAAGACATGATTTATTACCTAGAGATCTAAGAAAAATCGATAAAGGATATAATGATATCGTACCATCGATTCTAATACGTGATCAAAGCATATTGTTGAATCTATTACATATCAACGCGTTGATTAAATCGGATTCTGTCGTGTTGTTTAATCATTCCAATTCAAATTCTTCACATTCGACTAATTTATTCATATCTGAATTACAAACTAAATTACAACAAACTTCGGTATCATCAAATGAATCATTGCCTTATGAAATCAGAGCATTAGAAGCTATTTTTGTTAATGTTATTGAAAGTTTAAACTCGGAGATGAAAATCCATGTGATGATAGTTAATGCCTTGTTGAAAGAATTAGAAGATAATATAGATTTAAAGAAATTAAAATATTTATTATTAATCTCTAAGAAACTTTCATTGTTTCAACAAAAGGCAACGTTAATTAGAGATTTAATCGATGAGTTATTAAGTCAAGATCAAGAATTAGCTGAGTTATATTTGACTGAAAAGAAAATGGGGCATCCTAGATTGTTTGATGATCATCAAGAAGTTGAAATGTTATTAGAATCATATTCATTACAATGTGATGCTATTGTTCAAACTATTGAAAGTGCAAGTGATCATGTTAAAACCACAGAAGAGATTATCAATATTATATTAGATAGTAATAGAAATGAATTGATGTTATTAGGGTTAAGATTCAGTGGTTCATTATTAGCCGCTGGTGCAGTTTTATATTTTGCAGCAGTTTATGGTATGAATCTTGAAAATTTTGTTGAAGAAAAAGATGGTTGGTTTTATTATTTATCATTTGGATTTTCATTTGTTTATATTTTATTTTTTGTAATTTCAATTAAGAAATTAAAAGGTGTTACAAAAGTTAATATGATGCGTAAGTATTAAAGGCTTAAAATTGTCTATAATCTAAAATTACAAAATAATTATGTATATGTATATAGGGCGTGTTTGTTTTTTTTGTATAATAATAAATTTTAAGGTTTATTCTTTTTTCCGTTATCATTATCATTATTATCATATTCATTCTTTCTTTTCAAAGTTGTAGTAGTACTGCTACTGTGAACAACACTTTTTAATTTTGCTAAAGAAGAATTTGATGATGAATCTGAATAAATACTTGTTGTTGTGATTGTTGTTTCTTTATATTGTTCACCAACTGTTGAAATTTGACTTGTTCTTGGTCTTGATGGAATTGCATAACGAGCTTTATTCCAATCACGATTATAATTATTGTTTCCATTATTACTACTATTATTACTCCCATTTCCGTTGTTTCCATTTCCGTTTCCATTATTTATATTAATATTATTACTCCTTGACCATGTTGATCTATTAATACCACCATTTCCTCCTCCTCCTGCTCCGCCACTCATTCCAATATTTGAATTCTTTGACCATGATGATGAATAATTACTATGTGGTGGTGAAAATTTTTGATAATTTTGAACATCTGATTCATGAGATTCTTCAAATTTTGGTAAATCATTTGGTTTACAAGGTAATGGTTGACTTTTAAAAAATTCATCATTTAATGCCTTTGATGCATTAAATCTTTTCAATGGATCTAATGTTAATAACCCTGAAAGTAATGGTAAACCTTTTGGACCAATTTCTTGAAAATCTTGTTCTAAAGTTCTTTTATAATTAACATTTGTATTTACACCATGATCTTTTAATAAATGAAAACCAGGCATTGAATCAATTGTTGGTGGTCCAACTAATTGAAAAATTATATCAGCTTGATCAATATCTGATTTACCTTCTAAAATTGGTTTTCTTTTATATAATTCACCCATAACACAACCAATTCCCCACATATCAACAGCTGTTGTATATTTTCTTTCATGTAATAATAATTCAGGAGGTCTATACCATCTTGTAACGACTAAACCTGTATATTCATATTTACCACCACCTGGAGGACAATCTGGAGTCTTTGGTGGTTGACCATGATAAATTCTTGCTAACCCAAAATCAGCAATTTTAACAACACCAAAATAATCTAATAAAATATTTGCAGTTTTAATATCTCTATGTAAAAAATTCATATTATGAATATAATTTATACCTTCTAATAATTGTAAAAGTATACATTTTTTTTGTGAAATTGTTAATGAAATTCTAGGATTATGTAATAAACCATTTAAATCACTTGACATATAAGGAGTAACTGTATAAAATATACCAGATTTTGAAGGATTTTTTGAATTTTCATGAATCATATCAATTAATTGTAATACATTAAAATGTTTAAATTTTTTCATTATAGTAATTTCACGAAATGCAGTTATTGGGAATCCATCTTTTGTATCATGAATAATTAATTTCTTTAAAGCAACAAATTTATTACTTGCTCTATGTCTTGCTTTTGTAACAACACCAAAAGTTCCTTTACCTAAATCATGCATAATTTCATAATCATCAATTAAACTCATACCTGAAAATCTTTTAACTTGAACATATTCTTCTAATTTAGTTTCTTGTTGTTTTCTATTGGGTGTTATTGGAGTCATTGGTGATGAAGTTGATGATGATGATGAAGGATTCTTAATCATTGGTAATTCATATGATTTATAAACAGAATTATTATTTGAAGAAGGGATTGATAAACTACCAGCAGCTGTAGCTTCTGCAGAAGAAGCACGGCTCAACTCCGACATTGTTGTAGCTGATCAATGAATGAAATGAATTAAAGAAAGAAAAAAAGTAAAGAAAAATGATGTGAAAATTAACTTAATCAAAAAATTTCGCCTTTAATTTTTTTTTCGTTGTTGATCATTTTAACTAATTTAATGGCAGTAAGTGTTACTTTGATTTTAATTTATTATTATTATTATTATTATTATTATTATTATTATTATTATATATCTTTTAGTATATACAGGTGTTTAAGTTCATTATTATTTAGCTGGAGTAGCAGCGGCTCCAGCTTGTTGCTGTTGTTGTTGTTGTTGTTTAGCAATAGTTTCAGCATTTGGCATACCTTCAGTAACGATTTTACCTAAAGTAATCTTTTGATCAGCAAATAATTCTTTTGCATTTTGTTTTTCTTCAGCTAAGAATTTATCACCATTTTCTTTTAAATATTGAACTAAAGCTAAATAATTTCTTTGACCAGCTTCTCTAATTGCATCTAATGGCATTTTTTTAGGTCTCATACCTGATCCTAATAAATTACCCATTAATGAATTATTATTTTTTGATTGTTCAAGTTCAAATTTTTCTCTTAATTTTTTTTCTCTTTCAGCAAATTCTTTTGGAATTTCATTTTTATCTTGAAATGATGCTAAAATTGGTCTAACATCTTTAACTTGATTAACTGCAATATATTCTAAAAATGGAATTAATTTAATTAATTTATCATCTTTTTCACCATTCCATTTATCAATTGGAATAGCATTTTCAGGTTGTAAAGAATAACAATCTTGATCAGGATCAATAATAATTAATTTACCTAAATCACGATTCATAAGACTTAAATCTTTAACAGGTTTACCATCAATTGTTCTACACGCTTCTCTAAATAAATAATAAACAATAAATGCATGATAAGGATCTAATTTTGAAACGATATTTTCAGAAAATGCCATTGGAGATTTTGAAAAAATAACAATTTCATAATATTGTGAAAGATAACCTAAAAAGTAATCAACACCCATTCTTTTAGCAGTTCTCCAACCTTTCTTTTGAGACCATTCAGAATGGACTAATAAATCATCTAATTCTAAAACTAAAGTTAATGGAGGAGTAAATTGACCTTGAACTTGAGGTGGTAATAAATCGTTATAAGCAGGTTCATTAAATACACCAGTTAAATTAGTATATCTTTTTTTAAATCTTAACCACATTAATGATGGAGAATAACCATTTTCAGATTCATTAAATAAATCAGGCTCTTCTAATTTATCCCAATCTCTACAAAGATAACCGGCACCAAAGATACCAGAACCAAATAAAGATAAATAGAATAATCTTGCATATAATTCCTTTTTTTTATCAGCAGAAGATTTTGAAGCTCTTTTTCTCTTTGGATGATCACCATATAATTCTTCATCAGAAGTTGGTTTATTTTCTTTTGTTGAAGAGGAGGAAGATTCCATTTTTTCAGCAGTATTAAGACCTGCTTTTTCTAATAAATCATCATTTAAAATAGATTTATATTCATTATTATTTTGAGTGGTATCAGATTTCTTATTATTAAGTACAATTGAATTTGAAAAAAAACGAGTATTATTATTAAACTTTAATGATGAATTTAATAAAGCATAACGAGTAGTACTATTACTTGCAGTAATAGCAGCCTTTGAGATTAATCTAATAGGCAGCATTATTGTTAATTATTTATAACACTTATGATATGTAAATAAAAACCAGCGGAGTCCCCCACCTTACCTTAAATTAAATTAAAAGTTTTGTCCATTTTTGTTTTGTCAAGAATTTCTCTCAAGAATTTTTTCTTTCTTCGTGGTTATGAAGCGATGGGTTAAGTAGTACTTTACTGTAATTACAAATTACAAAGAATTTTACTATTAATATAACAATCAAATAATTAAAATAATATGTCTCATGCAATAGGTCATCATTATGTCATGGGTCAATACTTTATGAAAAGTAGACCTAGAAAACGATGGTTTTAATGCTGAATTAAATTTCCAAAAATTGGAAAAATAATTTAATATTGCATAAAAGGTATATAGTTGTATGTCAACACACGAGTCGAAGGGAAGAAAAATGAACCTTGGTTAGAAGGTATACCACCAATGACCACTATTAACTTGATTATGCTTTAATTAATTAAGAGAGAGAGTCAAAGAAGAACAGAAAGAGTAAACTAATAAGAACAGAACAGAAAAGAAAATTTTTAAGAGATTTTGGTGGAAGATGGAAGATGCAAGATTATTACTAGCGGTGTAAGGTGTTTCCCATAGTTAATTTTTTTATGTTCTGATCTGATCTTCTAAGTTTAGTATATAAGTAAAGTGATGTTTCCTCTTTTAATTATTATATTTCTTACTTGATTTCATATCTCATATCATTATATCTACTTATACAATGGCTGATGGTTTTCAATCCCAATTAAACGCCTTTAAACGTTCTTTAAAGACGCAATCACAAACTCTTCCACAACAAAGAAGAGTTGTTGTACAACCTGAACAACCAGTACAACCTCTTGTACAAAACTCAACTACTACTACTACTACTACTACTACTACTAATAGTTTAAAAAGACCACACAGCGAAATAAGTAAAGACGATAATGATAATGAAGATGATGAAGATGAAGATGATGAAAATAATGATATTTATAATAATGGTAAACCAAATGCAAGTTTATCAATTAGATTAATGACTGCATCTGATTATATTAAAAGTATGGATAGACCAGTACCTTTAATGGAATTAGAGAAAAATATGAAATCCAAGATGGATTCTCAATTATTGAAAGTATTAAGTAATGTTGATCGTATAAAATATGATCCAGTTAATCGTTGCTTTGAATATCTTTCATTACATAATATTAAAAATAGTGAAGATTTATTAAAGGTCTTGAAAAATCAATCAACATTCCAAGGATTATCTGTTAAACAATTAAAAGATGGTTGGAATGGTTGTCTTGATACTATTGCAAAATTAGAAAAACAACATAAAATTATTGTTTATAAAACTAAAAAAGAACATTCACCAAGACATATTTGGTTAAATTCTGAAAATATACCAATTGGAGGTATTGTTGATTCAGAATTTGTTGAATTATGGAAAAAAGTTAAAATTCCAAAAGCTGAAGAATTAGTACAAACTTTATTGGATAATAATTTAACTCCAACAAATATTGATCCAAATAGTATTAATAAAAAAACAGCTCCAGTAGAACAAAGAAAACAAAAAAAACCAAGAAGAGGAAAGATTACAAATACTCATATGAAGGGTATTTTAAAAGATTATTCATCAAGGGTTTAATATTATTTCCTTTACAGGTTTAATTTTGATCTCTTTTACTTATGTTATTATATTTTTTATTCTTTTTTTCTTTTATTATTTTTTTTTATTTTTTTTTTTTTTATAAAAAAATTATTAATATACAAACCATTTTTATTTAATTAAAAATAAAAGTAAAAATCTTAGTATTATTTCTTTGATTTCTTTTCCTTTTTAGATTTCTTTTCCTTTTTAGATTTCTTATCTTCATCTTCTTCATCTTCATTTCTTTTATGTTTTTTCTTTGATTTTTCACTTTCTTGACCAGGTATAACTGGTTCTTTAGCTTCATAATATGATGAAATGTAATAACCAGTTGGGAAATGTCTCATTCTTAAATCTTTTTCTTGTTCAACGTCATTTCTAGAAACGATTAATTTCCTATAATTAATCTTTGGAATTTTAATATCTTCAGAAATGGTATAAAATCTTGAAATTTTCAAATTATTATCCTTGATTAATTTATTATTGGAATCATTCGAAGTTAAAATTGAATACTTGGAATTCAAATCTTTTATATTCGATGTTGAAATATCTTCTTCGATTTTAAAATCTTGAGAATCAATTTCAAAATTAGTAGAATCACCAATCCCGAAACTTACAGGAATTTTCTTGATGTTTTTAATCTTAATATCACTAGGTAATTTAATCAACCATAATTCTTTGTTTTCATTTATGTTTTTTAATTGATTAATTTTGGAAAATTTTGAAACTTTATTGAAATTTTTTGGAATTTCAAATTTATATTCTAATTCTGAATCAGATACATCGGATTCGATATCTGAATCCACCACTCTTTCGGATGATTTGTAGATTTTCTTACTCTTTGAGCTCATTATAGAAATCTCGATTTATATGATATAATATATAATTTATAGAAATAAAAAGGAATGAAAAAATAAGGAATCTATCTATATAAGAGAAAAAGAAGAAAAAAAGAAAATTTTTTTTGTAATATTATTTTTAAAAGGGTTATTTCCTAAACGGGAAGTTATTTAAATATTTTACTAAATCAGGAAAATAAATCCAAATCAAGAAAAACTACCATATTAAGCGAAGGTTGCACGAGCTTTTAATCGATTGTGGAGGAAAAGATAAAGAAATTAATTTAAAGTTGTTGATGGCGTCTTTATACTTCTTTTCTTTGTCTTTATTCTTTATAGTTTTAATTACTATAGTGTATACACTATATATACTATATATACACACACTATGTCTGATACTGATTCTACAACTCCTTTACTTATTGATCTTTCTGATTCTAAGAATCAAAGTTCCTCTACTTCGGTTACAGCCCGTAATCCCTTATCTAACAACACCAACAACAACATCAAAAAACATAAATTCAACAAAAAATTCTTATTTCATGCATTTTTAGCATTTATTTTATTATCATTATTTATTATTTCATCATATTTAAAATCAAATGTTAATGCTTTTAAACCAAAGAATAAAGATAAAAAAAACATTATATTTATGGTTAGTGATGGTATGGGACCTGCTTCATTATCATTAGCTAGATCATTCCGTCAATTTAAATATGATTTACCAATTGATGATATCTTATATTTAGATCAACATTTAATTGGTTCATCACGTACAAGATCTTTTGATTCATTAGTTACTGATTCTGCTGCAGGTGCCACTGCATTTTCATGTGCTATGAAATCTTATAATGGAGCAATTGCTGTTGAACCATTAAATAAAGATCCATGTGGTACAATTTTAGAAGCATTAAAATTACAAGGTTATTTAACTGGTTTAGTTGTTACTACAGGTATTACCGATGCAACTCCTGCTGCTTTTAGTTCTCATGCAGATTTTAGAACTCAACAATCATTAATTGCTCAACAACAATTAGGTTATAATACAACTCTTGGTAGAGTTGTTGATTTAATTATTGGTGGAGGTAAATGTTATTATGAACCAATGTCATTTGAAAATAGTTGTAGAAAAGATGATGTAAATCTTATGGAAATTGCATCAAGAGATGGATGGTCTGTAATTGATAATAAAAAAGATTTTGATTTATTAGATGGAGGTAATAATGTTGAATTACCTTTATTAGCATTATTAGCTGATTATAATATTCCTTATGATATTGATAGAGATTCTAAAATTTATCCATCATTAGAAGAAGAAGTTAAAACTGCATTAACAGCATTATCAAAAGCAACAAAAGATTCTGATAAAGGGTTTTTCCTTTTAATTGAAGGTTCAAGAATTGATCATGCAGGTCATGATAATGATCCAACAGCACAAGTTAATGAAGTTTTAGCATATGATAAGGCATTTAAAGCAGTATTAGATTTTGTTGATAATGAAACAGATGTTGAAACATTTATAATTTCAACATCAGATCATGAAACTGGAGGATTAGTTACAGCAAGACAAGTTACTGATACATATCCAGATTATCTTTGGAAACCTGAAGTTTTATTTAATTCAAGTTCATCAGGTGAAAAAGCATCTAAGATTTTAAAAGAACGTATAAGTTTATTTGAAAAAGGTGATATTGAAAAAAATGATTTAAAATTATATATTGAAAAAAAAATTTTAGAAAAAAAATTAGGTATTCATGATTATAATGATGAAGATATTGAAAATTTATTATCAAATGAAATTAATTCACAATATTATTTAAATGATATGATATCATTTAGATCTCAAACAGGATGGACAACACATGGACATTCAGCAGTTGATGTTAATATCTATGGATATTGTAATACAGAAAGAGGAATGTCAATGTTATTAAAGAAGCTTTCTGGTAATCATGAAAATATTGAAATGGGTAAATTTTTAGAAGAAATTACAAATAGTGATTTAGAAGAAATTACAGAATTATTAAAAGGTACAGTACATGGAGAGTCAGCAGCAGCAGCAGCAGCTAATATTGAAGACTTGGAATATCATCATGCTGGTTTAATTAGACCTGAAAGTAATTAAGTATGTATTATATAATTAAACACACCTTACACCACTAACATTAAACATTAAGCATTAAAAAAATCGCTCACTTTTTTTTTTTTTGATTTAATTTTGTTCAACAAAACAAATTAAAGGAATTTAAAACTGTTTAAAACTGATTAAATATATATTATATTTTACATCAATCAAAAGTCAAAGAATTTATATTATCTATAAAAATTAATTTAGGTTAATTTAATTTTATTCTTTACGATATTTTAAAGAAAAGAAAAAAAAACATTTAGATTTTGTTTTTTTTTTTTGTTTTTTATAATATAACAAAAAAAAAAGAGGGAAAAGTAAAGAAATTATTTATTATTCCTTATCGTTCCATCCATTCCAGTAAATTACATTACATTCTTTTTTTTTTTAATTTATTATTATTGAATCAACTCTTGTTTATCAATTGCTTTGATTTGATTTGATTTGATTTGATTTGATTGATTTACATGTATAGAGATTAAGTGTTTTATTATTATTATTATTCTTTCTCTATCCATTCATTCATCCATTTCATTAATTCGGTAAAATTTAAGATTTGAATTATTATTATTGATAATTAAAGAATAGATTATTGATTTATTCTTTTTCTATACTTTAATTTAATTCATTTTATTATTATATTTGTTGTTTATTTCACTTTTTTCTTTGGGTTTTTTTGTTTGTTTTTAAGGTTTTTTTTCAAGGGTTTTTCTTCTTTTTTTATTGTTATTATTTTATTTTTTTTTTTTTTTTTTGCATATCTATCTATTTATCCATCCATCTCTATCATATTCAAGTTTTAATCATGCCTTTATTCAGAAAGAAAGATGATGGGGAGCATTCTCATCATCATCATAATCATAATCATAACCATAATCACAGCCAAGATCATAATCACAGCCGGTCAACTGTTTTACCTCCTTCTTTAAATTTAGATGATAATGAATCGGATTATTCATTATATAATTCAATCTCAAATACTTCAATTTCAGAATTATCTCATGGTGCAAATTCTTTATCTTCAAATTCAAGATCAAGAGCTTCTTCAATGAGTTCAAAATTTAAAAATCTTTTTTCTTCTTCATCAAATTTAGTTGAAGATAATTTAAGATCTCAAATTTCATCAAATTCAAATTCAAATTCAGGTTCAAATACTCCCTTATCAACTACTTTAAATCAACAACAACAACAACAATTACATCAAGCTGTACCGCAAAGATCGGCTTCATTACGTTCAAAAGATCCAAATAATTTATTAAAGAAAGGTATTAATCCTGATATAATTCATAAACAAAAACCTCATCAACAAGGACAACAATTACCTTCACCTGTAATTCTACCATCATCTTCATCAGCTATTAATATATCTTCACCAAAATCATTACCTTCATCACAACCAACTTCTCCGCCATTATCAGCAACAAATTCATTTAATTCTCATTCTTTAGATAATCAACAAGAATGTTTATCAAATCCGGATTTAATTGATTCTTTAAAAAATTTAAAAATAATGCCTGCTGTTATTGAAAATGATATTGATGATGTATTAAGTAAAAATGAAGATGAATTATATTCAATATCTGATAGTAGATTTAATTCAAATCCAATGAAAGTATCAAGTTCAAAATCAACAAATAGTGCAAATTCATCTTCAAATACTCAGTCTCAACCTCAACAACAACAACAAAGAGGTAGAACTTTATTACCTAAATTCTTTGGTGGCGGAGGTGGTACGATTCATAGTAATACTACTTCACGTTCAGTTTCACCTGAATCTCGTTCTGATAGTGAATTATCAAGAAGAGCATCGGTTTCAATGGCAAATACTGAACAATTTAATCATAATACATCTTTTTATAATTCTTTAAAACATACATCAACAAACGTTACAGGTGGTTCATCTCATGTTCATTTAAAAAATTCTTCATCAACAGCAAATGGATTTCAAAATAATGTTGTTTTAAAAAATGGTAGAATTAAAATATTTAATAATGGTGAAAATCATGAACATGATTATTCAAAATATAAAACTCAACCAACAAAAAATAAATCTGGTGGTGGTTTATGGAATTGGACTCGTAGAAAAGATTTAAATGAATCAACAGAAGAAGAAATAACTGTTGAAAATTCATTAAGTTTATTACCTGATAGTTATTCTACTCAATTAATGGAATTAAAAAATAAACCTGAAAATTATAGATGGAATTATGATGATGAATCTGATGATGAAGATAATGATTCTGATTATTCTAGTAGTAATTCTGATAATGATTCAAATTCTTCATCAAAAAATTATAGTGATTCACAAAGTGATATTGAAGCTGATTTTGATGATGAAGCTGATAATGAATTAATTGAACCAATTATTGGTAAAGATCAATTAAATTTAATTAATCTTATGATGGATAAAATTGAACATCCTGAAAAATTTAAAGAAAAAATTATTAAATCAGGTTCAAATAAATTACCATTATCAAAAAAATTTGGTCATATTGAAGGTACAATTGGTAGAGGCTCATATGGTACAGTTAAAATTGCTGTTAAAACTGAATCTGATAATAAAAAAGTTAAAAAATTATTTGCTATAAAACAATTAAAACAAAGACAAAATGAATCATTACATCATTTTGGTAATAGAGTTACATCTGAATTTATGATTTCATCATCATTAACTCATCAAGCAATTACAAATGTTTATGATTTAATGGTTGATCCAATAACACTGACTTATTCTCAAGTTATGGAATATATACCTTGTGGTGATTTATTTACATTAATTTCTGTAACAAATGGTTTAGAAGTTATTGAAGCTGATTGTTTTTTTAAACAAATTTTAAATGCAATTACTTATCTTCATTCAGTTGGTATATCACATAATGATTTAAAAGTTGAAAATCTTTTATTAACAAAATTAGGACAATTAAAAATAACAGATTTTGGTACTTCAGCAGTTTTTAAAACTGCTTGGGAAGATAAAGTTCAAATGTCAAAAGGTGCTTGTGGATCTGAACGTTATGTTTCACCTGAACAATTTCAAAATGATAAAGAATATGATCCAAGATTAGCTGATATTTGGTCTTTAGGTATAATTTATTTAGTTATGTTATATGGTACTTATGCATGGGAAGTTGCTAAAAATATTGATTCAGGTTATGAACATTATTTAGAAACAAGAGCAATTTATGATTATACTAAAAGATCATCAATTTCAAATAAACAATATAAAGTTAAAAGAAAAGGTTTATTTAATCCAATTGAAAGTATATCAAAAGGTTATTATCCAAGTTCAAGAAGATATGTTTTATATAATATTTTACAACCTGATCCTGATAAAAGAATGAGAACTTATAAAATTTGGCAAAGTGATTGGGTTAAATCGATTCATATTTGTGATGCAGGTAGAGGTTATGTTGGTAGTGATGAATATTTAGAAATGGCAAAACGTGCATATTTAGAATATCGTCATCATTCTAATGGTACTACTAAATCATCACCTTCATCACCACCAATTCAAGCATCACAAAATGATTTATCAATAATTACATCATCTTCATCAATTAGAACTTCAAGTCCAAGTAGAACTTTAAGTCCTTCAAGATCATCAAAACTTCATTTAAGTTTAAAAACTCCAACTAAATTAGCATCACCATCAATTTCTGATTCTATTTAAAAAAATTTATTATTATAGGGTGTGTTTTGTTTGTGTACATATATTTTTTTTATGGTTTTATTCCTTTTTTTTTTTTTAATTCTTTTTTCTTTTTTTTCTTTTTTTTAAATTATATATAAATCTTTTTATAAATACAATAAAATAAATGTTTTATTTAAAAAGAAAATAAAAAATAAACACAACAATAAAATGAAAATAAAAATTCAAAATGTAAAATTTAGTTTACTACCTTTTAATATAATTTAATTTTTTAAAAAAATTCAATTGAAAAAACTTTAAAAATCACAACAATTCAAAATAAAACCTTAAATTGGAAAAAACCATATCTAAGATCCAATAACAACAGATAGGAATAAAAATAATAGATCTATAACATAATATAAATACAGAACATTAAAAAAAGAAAACGCATACAAAAACAAAACAGCACAACAAATTATTTTGTGTTATACATAACGAGGGCACGTGACTTTTTTTTAAAACATGTTTTTGTTCTGTTATATTTTCAAATAACTATAAATAATTCGATTTATTTCTTTTTATTTTTACATTGTTTTACAAGAAAAGAAAAGAGATCCTCATCAGTCAATTAATTAAGTTTAACTATGTCATTTATAAATTTTGAAATTTCAACACCGATTTTAATATTCAGTTCAAATAATTTGAAATTATTCAATTTAAAATCCACTAAATCATTAAATACCGAAAAAAATGATCTGTTATTAGATAATTTGAATAAGAATACTGAGTTGGTAGTTCATAGATTATCACCTTCTTCATCTAATTTATCATCATCAATGAATAATACTATTCCATTTTCTAAAATTCCATCAACTTTATCATTGTTTAATAATAATTTGAATTCAAGTAATGGAAATAATGTTAATATTAAAGAAAAATTCAAAAATAATATTGAAAATGATGCAAATATTGCTTATGATCTAATTGAATCATATTCATTAGATTCAACATCACCAGATTCAATTTCTTTGTTAAATTTAAATACTCCTGCTGCAATTTTAGATTTGCTTCCACTTGATTATTCTAATAAATTAATTAAATCACCTTTATCTTCATCACCTGAAACTCCATTAGAAGATAATAAATACTTCGATGAATATAATAATGAACAATTAGTATTAGATTCAGCCCCAATCCCACCAATGAAACCCAAATATTTTGATTTAAAAAAAACAGGTGAAATTACATTTTCAAATTTTAAAATTGTCTTATCTTCAGCTCATGAAGATCTTGAAAAAAAATTTTGGTTAACAAATCATTGTATTCCTAAATTTGATGAAAATTATTTTAATAATCATAAGATTTTATATTATCAAAATGAACAACCAAAAGTAGAAGATGAAGATGAAGATGATGAAGATGAAAAATATCATGTTTCATTCAAAAAAAAGGTGAAACTTAGTATTAATCATTTCAAAAGAATAATACTAAATCATTCAAAAACAGATTTAATAGTTTTAAAACCACGTAAATTTGATAAGATTTTTTTAAAAAACCAAAATTTTTCAAAATCAAACAATGATTATTTAAAAAAATTCAATCCTGATGTTATTGAATTTGCAAGAAGAAAATCAAAAGCAACACTTGATTTTTATAAAGTCATAACTGATAATCTTCAATCGATAAATTAAGTAATTTTTGTATATAATATATATGTGTTATTTTTCTAATTTGTTTTCTTTTCTTTATTAATATACTTTTCTCTTTTATTTTTAAATGAATATAAAATCATTTGAAATCCTAAAATAATATTAACTAAACCAGATGCAAGATATATATATAAAACAGATGAATTATCATTATTAATATTTGTAAATAGTCTAAACATTGAACTTAATAATGAACCAATTATACCAATTACTGATAATTGACCAATTGATCTATTTTTAAAATTACTTATAATTTGTGGTAATTTAGATAAAACACCCAAAGGAATTGAAAGCTTATAAATATCATTTAAAATTTGATCATTTAATAAAAAAGTTTCATTATTATCTTTTGTAATTAATAAATAAATTATCCAACCAATAGATAATAAAATCATTGGGAAATATTTTTCAAAACCTCTAAGGTTCATAATTAATAAAATTATAAATAAATTCTGTAATGAAATGAAAAACAATTCACCATATTTTTCAAAATTTAAACCAATTCTAAAATTAAAACATAATTGAATAATAAATGAAATTAATTCTAATATGTAACTTAATAATGATAAACCATTTGAATTAAAATTTTTAATAATATTAATAATTTGTGGTAATTTAATCAATGAAGAACTTGAAATCAAACCTAAATTCAATAACTTAATTATTCCGTTTTTTAAATATTCTTCATTTTCAATTGCAAATGGATTTAATTCAATTATTAATTTATTAAAAACCTCTTTACCTAAGAAATATTCACCAATCTTAATAAAATTTTGTGGCAATGAATTTGTAAAAGGCCTAAGAATTTGGAAAAAAGGTTCAGTGATTTCTTGCAATTGTTGTCTTAGCTCTATAAAGTCTTGCATAGCGTAATGTAATACTATGTTATATCAAAAAATAAAACAAAATTATAACCAATAACATAAAGACAAAGAGATCAAAAAATGTTGAAAAATTTATATAAGCAAACAAACACAGCCAAATTAGGAAATAAAATTTAAAAAAAAAATCGAACAATTTTTTTAAAGCTCCTTTAATTAATATATTAATTCTTTTCTGAAATACAATAACTTTATACATAATGTCAAGTTTAACTAAAGAACAAACTGCTTTACTTGATAAATTTAGATCTTCTGTACCTTCAATCATAGAAGATGCAGAATATGATGAATTTTATGGCCATCAATTAGACTCAAATGGTAGTTTTTATAACAAAGAAATTGCAGATAAATTATTGATTAAACTTTTAGCAGCATATGGTTGGGATTTAACAACTTCAAAGACAAAACTTCAAGAAATTTTAGAATGGAGAAAAGAATATAATCCATTATCTGCTGCTTTCACTGAAGTTCATGAAGATAAATATAATGAAATTGCCGTTATTACATTTAATAAAGATGGTAAATCAAGAGAAAAAATTATTAATTGGAATTTATATGGTAAAGTTACTGATGCAAAATCAATCTTTGGTAACACTGAAAAATTCTTAAGATGGAGAGTTGGTATAATGGAACAAGCTATTCAATTACTTAATTTTGATACAATGGATAATGATTATATGGTTCAAGTTCATGATTATAAAGGTGTTAGTCTTTTAAAAATGGATCCTGATGTTAAAAAAGGTTCAAAATCAGTTATTGAAATCTTTAGTAATTATTATCCTGAATTATTATCAAAAAAATTCTTTGTTAATGTACCAACAATTATGATTTGGGTTTTTAATTTAGTTAAAGCATTTGTACCATCTGAAACAAGAAAGAAATTCGTTTTACTTGGTGATTCTTCAAATTTATCAAAACAATTAGGTAAACATGTACCAAAAGAATATGGTGGTAATACTGGTCCATTAGAATCTCAACGTTTCTTATTTAAAGATAATAATGAATCAACAAGAAATAATAAATTAACTCCATATACTGTTCATTTACTTGAATCTCAACTTATTAATGAATTAGATTAGTTGATAGCTAATCTATGTTTTTATGTTTTTTTGTATACATAGAAAAAGAAAGATACAGTATTTATGTACTTAATTAATTAATAATAATAATAAAATTTGAATTTAATTAAAATAAGAATTTAAAAAATGTTATAAAAAATAAATATTATGTATGAATTTGAATATGTAAATGTTTTTTATTTTTTATTTTAAGCTTATTGTGATGTATTAGCAAGACCTGCAACATTACCAAGGGTACCACCAGCTAATGGAACAAACGGAGTTGTTTCAACAACATCTTTTCTAAAAGCGGCTTCTTCCTTCTTACCATAACCACCACCACCTGGTGTTCTAACGACAACAATATCACCAGGTTTAATATGAACTTCAGCAAAACCTGAAAGATGAACCCATCTTGTTGTACCATCAGATTCTTTTTTACCAAATTTATTTTCACCTCTAATACCATCATCACCACCTTTCATACCATATGGTGAATTAACACGACGTAAAGTCTTCAAACTACCTGTAACACTATCAGTAAATTCAAAAACTCTTTGTAAACCATCACCACCATTCCATTTACCTAAACCACCAGTACCGGTACGAACTGAAAAATCTCTTAAAACAATTGGATATCTTTTTTCTAAGATTTCTGGATCAGTAATTCTAGTGTTGGTCATATGAACTTGTGTACCTGAAAAACCATCACAACCTTCACATGCACCAGAACCACCACCAATAGTTTCAACCATACCATAACCTTGAATCATCTTACCATCTTTAATACCACCTTTACCAAAAGCAAAACTATTCATTGAACCAGTACCAGCACCACAAACTTCATAAGCTTTAAAGATAGTATCATTAATACGTTGTGAAGTTGAAGCATTACCAGATGAAACAGCAGCATGAATTGATGGATTTAATAAAGATCCAGGTGGAATCTTAATTTTAATTGGAATCAAACAACCTTCATTTAATGGAATATCAGCATTAATTAAACAACGTAAACCATAAATAACACAAGCATGAGTAACTGATGGTGGTGCATTATAAGTATTATAAGCTTCTTCAGTTGTACCAGTAAAATCATAAACAGCTTCACCTTTTTCAGCATCAATACTAATAGTAACATGAATTTCAGAACCATCATCAAGAACTTCAACTGCCTTTAATGGTAATCTATCTTTATTTTCAATAGCAAATTTCTTTAAGAAAGATCTAACTGCTAATTCAGCTGATTTTTTAACATTTGTCATATAGAATAAAACAGTATCCTTATTATATTCTTTAAATAATTCAGTTAATAAATTAACACCTCTTTGATTAGCAGCAATTTGGGCTTTCAAATCACTAATATTATCTTTTAATTTTCTAGTACCAGAACAACCAGGATATGAAGCAGGTTCTTTAACAAAATATCTATCAACACCATCATAGTCAAACTTACCTTGTGAAACAATTTTCCAAGCAATAAATTGAGCACCTTCTTGCCATAAATTAGTAGCATGAGCCGGTGATGAACCTGGAACTTCACCACCAATTTCAGCGTGATGAGCTCTTGAAGCAGTAAAGAAAACAAGTTTACCATCAATGAAAACTGGTGAAATAATTGTAATATCAGGTAAATGAGTACCACCAGCAGCTGGATGATTAGTAGCAACAACATCACCTGGTTTTAAATCTTCACCCCAAAATTTCTTAGCATATTTAATAGAGAAAGACATTGAACCAAGATGAACAGGAACATGAGGAGCATTAGCAGTTAAATTACCATCAGCATCAAATAAAGCACATGAAAAATCCATTCTTTCTTTAATATTAGCAGAAATAGAAATTTTTTGTAAAGTTCTACCCATATCTTCAGCAATAGCAATAAAACGATTAGAGAAAACAGCTAATTGAATTGGATCAACATAATCAGTTGAAACATCTTTTCTAACATCAACTTCTAAATCAATAATAATATGTTTTGGTAAAACTGTAGCTTTTGAATTTGGTGAAACAATAATAGTTTGAGTTTCATCAAGAATCATACTTGGACCTTCAACAGTAGCACCAACTGGTAATTTGTTTAATTTATAAACTTTTGAATCAAATGAACCTTCATCAAAATGAATCTTAGTAACTAATTCATGTAATGAACCATCAACTTCTAATGGAGTTAATTCTTTTAAAGCATCAAATGGTGATTGAACATCAATTTTAGAAGTATTACCATAACCTCTAACTCTAATATCACTAACAATAATATTTCTTGTTTCATCAATAAATGAAAATTCTCTCTTATGTTGTTTAATAAATTCAGAATAAAAATCATTGTCTTCAGGTTGCATAATCATTAAAGTAGTATCAGAACCGGCATAACCCATATTAAAGAAAATTTCAAATTTAACAGTATCTAATTTAATCTTTTGTGAAATTAATTCATCAACAACACCAGTTTTTAAAGTATCACATTTGATTAATAAGAAATCTCTATTTTCATCATTATAAACATAATGACATGGTTCAGTTAATTCTTTAACAACATCAGCTAAAGCAATACCATAAGCAGATAAAATAGATGAATATTTATGAATTAAAACCCTATTAATCTTTAATAATTGAGCAATAGCAGCAGCATGTTGACCACCAGCACCACCAAATGAAGCTAAATTATGTTTAGAAACATCATAACCTCTAGTTTCAGTTAAGGCTCTAATTGGTTTAGCCATATTAACATTAGCAACTTGTAAGAAACCTAAAGCAACTTCTTCAGCTGTTTTAACAACTTCAGGATTTTCTTCATTAATAATTTTGGTTAATTCTTCAAATTTTTGTTTAGTAATTTCATAATCTAATGGTTCATTTTCATTTGGACCAAAAATCTTTGGGAAGAAATCTGGTAAAATTCTACCTGTAAATAAATTGGCATCAGTAACAGTTAATGGACCACCTTTTTTATAACAAGCAGGACCAGGATGGGAAGAAGCTGATTCTGGACCAACAACAAAGACACCATTTTTATAAGATAAAACAGAACCACCACCAGCTGCAACAGTATTAATATCTAATTGAGAAGCAGCAACTTGAATACCAGCAGTAGTTGATTCAAAGACATGATCATATTGACCAGCAAAACGGGAGACATCAGTTGAAGTACCACCCATATCAAAACCAACAATAGGAGTACCTTCTTCTTTATCATAACATGTCTTTTCAGCACCAACAACACCACCAGCAGGACCTGATAATAATGATGATAAACCAGTAAATTTATTCCAAGCACATAAACCACCATCAGATTGCATGAATTCAATTCTTGTAGTAGATTCAAAACCTGGTTTAAGACCAGATAAGAAATTACTGATATATTCAATAATAATTGGAGTTAAATAAGCATCAACAACAGTTGATTGACCTCTTGTAATACATTTAATCATTGGTAATAATTCATGAGAAGTAACAACAAATTTAAAACCAACTTCTTCAGCAATTCTTTTAAGAGTAAGTTCATGATCCCTATAATTATAACCATGAACTAAACAAATAGCAATTGAAGCAATATTATTTGCTTTTAATCTTTCAAATTCTTTTCTTACAACATCTTCATCAATTTTTTTTAAAACTTGAATAACTTCACCAGTTGTACCAATAACAAAATTTGTACCATCAACTTTTTCTTTCCAAATTTCAGGATCAAATTCAGGATCTTCAGTATAAGCAGGTAATGTAACTCTTTCATCGACTTCAATGACTTCTTTATATAAAACTTTTGGTTTAATAATTTTTAAAGCAAATAAATCAGGACGAGATTGATCACCAATATGAAGCATATCTTTCATACCTTTTGAAACAAAGAAAGCACATTCAGCACCTTTTCTTTCTAATAAGGCATTAGTACCAACTGTGGTACCTAATCTAATTGAAGAAATCATTGAAGTATCTAATGGAGTACCTCTTTCAATAGTTGAATTTGTAACATATTCAATTACTCTTCTAATACCTTCAATGTTTGCATCTTTATAATTATTTGGATCAACAGATAATAATTTGAAGACATGATCTTCTTGACCAGGAATAACGGCAAGGACATCAGTGACTAAAGAAAATAAGAAAAAAAAGTTAGTATAAATTATGTCAAATCTACGGTTATATCAATCAATCTTGGCTTATTGATATAGTAGTGTGAATATCAAATCAGATAAATATCAATACATACAAGTTCCACCTCTATCAATAGCAATTTTAACACCACCTTCAACAGTCATTTTTTTTTGTTTTCTTAAAAAGTTTATTAATTAAATGATATATTAATTCTTTCATTAGAACCCCAGATAATTATCCATCAAAATCAATCACCAGAACCATCGGTATATATAATAAAATCCAATAATAATCAAATCAATTATAATTATCCCTCGAAGAGCGCATAAGACAACTAAAAAAATCCCAGAGATCCTTAATTTAAAGGATTGGGCGGCACTTATCACCTTTTATTTCCTAATTTGATTATTTGATCGTTTTTTATCAGTTTTATGGGTTTTGAATTTACGTCATTTGACAGATTATCTATCATATTTCCTATACTGTCCAAAGCGGGAGTACATCCTTCTTATCCTAAATTTTTTATTTATTTGGAATATGTTAATAAGTAAATAAACTGTACTAAACAAAAATACACTCAATAATCACGAGATCACGGGTGTGTGATGATGATGATTGATAGCTTGTTTGTTTTTGTTTATTTTTTACCCCTGACTTAAATTTAATCATACTATATAGATAATCTACTTTAATTATAAATCAATAAACATAAACCGCATATATATGTACCTATACAACAACTTATAACCTTGAAATATAAAGTATATAAAAAAAATAAAAATAAAAATTAAAAGGTAAATTGCGGTAATTTGATCTTATTAAAACATCCTTAGAAAGTGTATTATGTAAGAAGCGGATTAAACCCTTTTTGATATTATCAAAAGACAAGACAAGGGGTAAAGTAAAATATACATAATTTTTACCTTTTTTTACTAACTATAATAAATAAAAAATTTAAACATAAAATAGAATCCTTCTCTTTTTAGATACAAAAAATAAACACATGCAAAACTATAAACTAATAAATTAAAAGAATAAAAAAAAGGATATAAACACAACAATAATAAAAAGAAAAATCAAATCAATTAATTAATTAACTAATGAATAAATAAAATTTCTAATATTTTGGAGGGTTATGTACAATTAGAATTAAAACTAAATGAAATAAATAAATAAATAAGACGTAAAAAATAAAGACGATTCATGAAATCAAAAAAAGGAATAAAACTAAAATAAAAAGAGATATAATTTAATCAATAAACATATCTAAACATAGCATTTTCTTTATCTGTAATATCATCAAAAGCATGAACTAAATTATCATCATATTCAGCTTCACCAGATTCAATAGCAGCATCCTTCTTCTTATTTTCTCTAACAAAATAAAATCTCATAAATACAATCCAAATAAGCATTAAAGCATAACAAGCAAGATGAACGGCCCAAGCAGTTTTATATTTTGGTTTATCATTAGCTTCTCTTGTTAAGAAAACTTGTGGACCAATAGCATTACCTGACATTGAACCAAATAATGCAATAACATTACCTAAAGGTTTTTTAGTTTGACCAGCAACATTACGTGACATAACCGACATACCAACAGTTGTTGCAGCCCAAAATGATAAAGCTAAATAATAACAGAATAATAAACCGGCTTTTCTTGCAGTTGAACCATCATTTTCAACAGTCATCATAACAATAGTTGCAACAATTGATGGAACAATATAACAACCCATTGTAATTAAATTTTGTTTTGTCTTTGTAACAATATAAGCAGATGTAAATAAAACTAATAAGATATAAGTACCTAAAACCATAGCTAATAATTGTGTTTGTAAAACAGTAAAACCAAATGATGAAATAATAATATTAGCAAAAGCACCAAGACCTGAAGTTGGTAAAGCAGTTCCGAATAAAATAATGAAATAGAAATACATTTGAGGATCTTTTAAACCTTCCCAAAGTTGTTCTTTTCTAATCTTTTTATTTCTTAAACCAGTTTGATTTTCTCTAACTCTTTCAATCATTAATTTTTTATCTTCTTCAGAGAAACAATGACAAGTCATTGGAGAATCTGGGAAATACCATAAGACAAAGAAACCAAATACTAATGAAAGTAAACCATAAGTTAAGAATAAAATTTGCCAATTTAATAAAGCAGCACCTTGAATTAAAGTAAAACAATAAGCTAAGACACCACCAATAATTTGTTGACCACCATTCATACCATACCAAATAGAAATAGTACCAGCTTGTTCTTCTCTTCTATACCACATAGAACCAATGGTTAAAAAGATTGGTTGAACAGGACATTCAAAAGCACCTAATAAAAATCTAAGAGCCATCATTTGTGGCCAATTTTTAACAGCAGCCATACAACATAACATAAGAGACCATAAAATAATAGCAGTACCTAAATATTTACCTAATCTAACTTTTTGAGCTAAAATATTAGCTAAAGGTTCAAATACTAAAACAGCAATATAAGTAATAGTTGTTAACCAAGCATAATCTTGACCAACCATTTTTAATTCAGTTTGAATACCCATAATAGAAGCAAAAGATAAAGTACCTTTATCTAAACATTGGAAAAGATAAGTAATAATCATAACAGGAACTAATCTTCTATCAATTTTTCTTTTTAATCTTGTATTTTCTTCATCAGAAATAAAAATTCTTTCATCAGAAATATATTTTAAAACATCTTTATCAACACGATCAACATCCATATGAGGTTTTTTAGTATCATCATCATAATCTACTTCACTTGTTGCATCACCTTCACCTTCAATATGGTTTGTCTTTGGTTTAATGTCATCGTATAGGTTATCATCGAGTTCTATACTTTCGTTGTTACTCATTTTTGAAAAAATATTATAATAAGTATGTTAATAATGAAGAAAGAAGAAAAAAAAATTAAAATAAAGTTGAATCAAGATATGAAAAAGATATGAGAGGAAAGTTCATTCATTTTATATAAATGAAAAGGCACAGGAATTTAAGATTAGTTTAATGATGATAATGAAATCATAGAGACAGAGAGGGGCGATTGATTAGTATGTGAATGCACCCCAGATTTACCTGTGTTGAATGAACGCGCGGGGGGGATTTAATTGGAAGTAAAATTTCTATTGTTTTTTTTTTGTAAGTGGAGCTTTTCTTTATGTATAATGCTGCTGCCGCTACGGCTGCTGCTGCTTAATGTACAGTATGTATATAGTAGGGTCACTTTGTTTACATGTTAATTTCTGGTGGGAGTAAGGTTATGTTGTGTTGTTGTTGTTTTAATTTTGTTGTTGTTCTCCAATCATCTTTCTTAACATTTTGTTATTTTGTTCCTGCCCAGAGATTTTTTATTTAATTCTAAGACTTTTCGGATGTCTCTTCCTAGCTTTTAATTCTTGGTTAACTTTGGTTTTTCGTTCTTGTTATACTGGTTTTTCCGTTCTCCAACTAAAAAAATATTTAAAACGGTTTCAGTCTGTATATACTTTATTACTATATTATTCCCCATTATAAAATGATAATATAAACCCTATAACATATAATCTATAACACTCACACATACACCCCACCCACCAAATATGGTCTCTTTACTTCCCTACCTCCCCCTCTACATCCTCCTCTCCGCGTTTACTCTCCCCACTAAAATATCAACTTTTTTCAATTCAGGCGTACGGCGAAAGACTAAGCTACATGCGGCCATATGCTTCTTTGCAGATCTTATACACCACTCAGCCTCACACCGGTCAGTTTTTGTTTTCAAGTGCCCACTCTGTTAGAGACAATATAGTGGGTTTTTCTTACCCATCAATTTTCTTCATATTTTAGTTTAGAAATTAACGTCTCATTAAAGATATTTATTAAAGACCCTCTTTTTTTTTTACATATACGTAGTATATTTAAAATCTATTAAATTCTTTCCGAGTTCATAAACATTAATAAAAAATACCCTTTTGTATTTACAAAAACTTTCATTTTACTTCTCTCCTCTTCTATTAACCATCCTCCCATATACCCCGTTGTTTTTCTCCTCGGAGAGGCATTCAGTTTCCTGTGTTAAAAAAAGAAAAATGAATGATTACATAAAAGTGACGTATCCTGGGATGATTTAAGATCTTCCCACCAATTTCATGTCCTTTTTTTATTCTCTTTATAGGTAGTGTCGTAATTTTTTTATTAGATCATTATATATAGTTTTATTACTATAATAATGTAATGGTGCATTTAAATTTTAATTTACACAAGATTACCAAGACTTGTACGGAATAATTAATTCGCCCAAGACATCCGTAATATACCGAGTGTTTTTTTTTTAATGTACAATACATCCCACCAAAAATGTTAATCAATTAAAGACAGTATATCTTTAACTAAGTTTATTTTTACATACCCCCCACAATTTTTCATAGTTTAAAATCTTAAAAGGCTGTAAAAAATTTCGCTTTTCAGGGCAACGCCACCAAAAAAAGTAAGCCTCCCCATCATTCAGCGACAAAGAAATTTGATTCGCGCACACTGAATATGAAGTTAAAACTTACCCCACCATATTTGGCTAACTAAACTAGTTAACTACTTCAACACTAAGACCACCACCATTTTTTCGGAGTACTGTGTGGGGGAAAATTGTATTATTCCGCTATCCGGTACTTCGGTACTTAAAGCTTTTTTTCCTTGATCCTATAGTTTATGAGTTTATCCTAAATTCTCCCCACAATTATTTAAATTTAAAAATTGAACTTTTTTTTGTGGGGGTAATTTAATATTCATATTACTTTCCTCCCACCAAAATACACAACTATTCTTCTTATTACTTTAATTAAAAAGCTTCCATACTTTTAATTTCAACGGTCGATCAATTAATACATTGATATACAGTAAAAATAATAATTTAATTTACATATAGGCTATCCTATTATACAATTTATGTTAATTGGGTAAAAAAAAAAGAATATTCTAAATCACACACTGCCTTTTAATTTATCCTAACTCCTATTGAATTATAGTACAAAATAAAAAAATAAATAGTACTACTTATTTAGGCTCCATGTTTTACTAAGAGGTCTCGTGACTTGTGTCAAATTTTACTATGGTCATAAATTAAATTACTTAATTAATAGTAGAAAAGAATATGTTTATCGTTATCTTTATCAAATAACAAACTTGTATCGAGGAATTTAATAAAATAACATAAAAGCAGAGAACTCCGAAAATAACTGTCCATATATTATTTTGTTTATTATTTTCTAAATTAGTGCATAAATTATTGTTGATTAAATTGATTAAAATTATTATTTTAATCTAATAGATACTCATTTCGGATTTTAAGATAAAAACTGCCACGGTTTTAGTCGCGTCAAATTTTAAAAGGGAAAACTCACGAAATTTCCTTAATTTGTTCATAGATGGAGTTTAATACTATTATTATTAAAAGCAAGATGCGAATAGTATAAAAATCATTATCATATTATAGAATCTATATTAAAATATACTACTAATATTATCAATAAATAAGGTACATTAAGTATTATAATTCAAAACGCAATTTACAGGATCTTAAATGTAAAGAAACATTATCTAAGGAAAACATTCGATTTTTATTTCCTAAGAAACCCGAAATTTATATACTATATTCTTTATAAAATAATTCAATATTAAAATATGTTAAATTAAATAAATTATTATTAACTATGTGAAATAAAAGCAAAAAATCGGATCTTGGTGTACAGAAGATAATATAATATAATATAAAAACTTTAGAAAATATCTCTAATCTCTTATACTGAAATATGATCCGAAATCTCGGATTCTTATTGTTGATAATGATTATTTCCTTTTTAGGTAATTCTTGTGAATCTAATCTAACTGATAACATTTTAATATAAATATCCAAGACTTTAACTCTTCTTTTTGAAATTAAATTGCTTATTATATTTTTATTTATTTTTATCTATATATCATTATCATTACGATATTATTTATTAACAAAATGGCTCCAATTGCTATCCCAACTGAATTTCCAACACTTTCCAAAGCTGATGGTCTTGTTGAAGACTTTTTAACTGATGCTCATACTTATGACATCCCACAATCAACTATTGATAATGAAGTAGCTTATTTACTTAAACAAGTTCAAAGTAATCCTTCATTCAACCCAAATCTTGAATTTGATCCAGAAAAACATATTATTTTCACTGATGATGATTTTGCCAAATTAAAAAGATTTACATTAGATGATTTAAAAATTTCTAAAACTCAATTAAAACCATACAGTAACTTCGGTGCTTGTTATCCTTTCCCATTAATCTCAAAAGAAGCTGTTGAAATGATGAAATGGGAAGCTTTCCAACCACATATTTTAAAACAATACGCCCGTTTACCAAATTTATCAAAAGGTGCTGCTGGTGGTTTAGATTTTCATGTTGGTGGTCATGCTAAAGATGATGCTCCATTTACTTATGCCTTTTTCAATTCTGCTAAATTAGCTAAAGTAGTCTCTCAAATTGCTGGTTTCAATTCTGCTCCTCTTTATAACGCTGAAATGGCCCATGTTAACGCTTCTCTCGCTTCCGTTGATCCAAACAGACCAATTGTTGATCAAGCTACTTTATTAGAACAATATGCTAAACAAAATGAAGGATCTGGTGCTGAAATTCCAAGTACTTTAGGTTTACATTATGATTCTTCTCCATTAGCTTTAGTTATCATGCTTGATTATGCTGAAGATGCTGTTGGTGGTGAAACTGGTATTATTACTGGTGATGAAAAAGTTTTCCGTGTTCCAGATCCAAAGATTGGTTATGGTACTTTATTACAAGGTCGTGTTGTTCGTCATGTTGCTACTAAACCATTAACTAACTCTAACAGAATCGCCATCGTTTCAGGTTTCTCTCCAGCTGACCCAGATGTATTAGATAACTGTGCTTTAACTTCAACTAAACCATCTGTCTTACCTCGTGCTTTACATAACAGATTCTATGTTGATTGGATGGAATTTAAATTCAAGAAATTAGAAGATAAATTAAAGTTCACTCGTGAACAAGCTATGAAAGAATTCTACGAAGGTAAATTTTATGATCAAGCTAAATATATTAAAATCATTCAAGAAATGGAAAGATATTTAGTTAGTATCTACGATGAAATGGAATTAGTTTCTAATAATCCATACCCACCACCAAAATTTAACATGCCATATAACGAATTACCTGATTATGAATAATTTTTTTAATTTAATTTAATTTAGTTTTAATCACCATTATTTATATTTAATCTATTTTAATATTTTTGTTTAAAACCTAAATAATATTAATAAACGAGCTAGCCTTATTACTTTTTTTTTCAGTAAATTTAATGGTATAATAAAAAAGAATACTATTACTATTAGAATAATGTAATTTATTTTCAGTAGTAGTAGTAGTAGTAGTAGTAGTAGTATTAGAGCGTAGTAGTAGTATATATATATGTAGACTTTTTAAAGAAAAGATTTTGCTATTATAAAAGTGCAAGACCTAAAAACGATGTATCAAGATATAAAAAAAAGGAAGGGGAATAGTTTTAGTCAAATCAACTGACATATATTAGAATCAAAACAAAGAATTAAATTATTTTCTCTTTGAAACAAATGATTCAGCAAAAGCTAAAGCTTGATTAGTAAGATCAGTTGGAGCATCAGCATCAACGACATAAGCGGTAATTGAAGAATAACATTCACCACCGTTAATAATTTCGAATTCAGAAGGTAAAGAACAATCACCTTTAACACAATCAAGATAAGCATCAGTAGTGTTTAAAGTGGCTTGTTGAATTAATTTAGAAGTAGCATTATAACTTAACATATTACCTAAATCACTAGCACCAGTAAATCTAGTTTGAATAAATGGAAGTTCAAGACAATCAGAGTCTAAATCAGTACCAGCTTTAGCAAAGTTAACATTTAATGAAACACCTAATGGTAAAACTCTTTCATTATCACCTTGAACTTCAAAAAGATGTTCAAGTAATTTGACAGAATGTCTTGAATAAATGTTAAAAGCTTTGTTAGCATCATCATCTAAGTTATCTTCAAAGAATGAGTTATTAGTGTTAGCACCAGATAAAGCAATTGATGGATAACCTCTTTGATTAGCATATGTAGAAGCACCAATAGTACCTGAAAGGAAGAAATCTCTTTCACCAATATTGTTACCTTCATTTGGACCACCAACAACAATATCAAAAGTCATGTTGTTAAAATAAGTTGGAGCAAGGTAATCAATACCAAAAGCAACACAAGCAGCTGGAGTACCATTGAAGTACCACATGTTATAATCATCAGGTTCATGATCCCAAGATGGAGAACCAACTTCTGGATAATTGAATAAAGCATTGATTGGTAAAGTAGTATCTTGAGGTAATTGAAATTTACCACCATTACCAGATTTTTGTTCAGCTGGAGCAACACAAACAACAGTATGACCGGCATCTTTTAAATCTCTGTAAAGAGCTCTGATATTAGTAGCAGCCCAACCATCATCATTGGTTAATAAGATGTTCTTTGCAACAGTGCTAGAGATTAAAGTAGAAGCAATAGCGAGAATAGCACCTAATTGCATTTTTTTAATTAATTTTTTTATCTTTGATAATGAAAAAAATGAAAATAAGTAAATAAAATGATATACAAAAAATTCAATTGATTTTCAGGAATTAGAAATAGATATATAATTTAATCAATTTTAAAATACGATTAAAAATTTAGTGGAAAATGATTTACCGAATCAAATTAAAGGGTTGATAATGAAACCGGAATCAATAAAAAAATAATCAATGCATGATCTCAAGTTAATTAATTAACCATCGTGGCCAATTTAAAAGCACAAAATTTACCATAAAAGGAATAGTAATTAATTGCATCCTAACCTTCACAAGCTTATATGATCACGTTTCGGTATAATCATCCAATACGAAAAGAGCGATGAACAATCTAAACCATCAAAGAAGTCACCATTGTGAAAAAAAAAGACGCAAAACTGCATAACCTTCTCCCAATTACTGTTGGCTAGACCAAAATCTCCGCTAAGCCCAGACCTTTTTAACGATTATTCTGCAACTGTTGGGTATATAAAATCATATTAAAATTAAAGAAAACACATATAATCAAGTCTTGTACCCGACTGGGCACGTGCAAAACCCTATGCACTAAGCACACAGCCCGCCTCTTCACCACTTTTTACAGAAAATGTTTAAGGGGTAAAAATAATAATGGTTGATTTTTGTCCTTTAAAGGGTTATATATTTATTTAACCACGTTTTTAATATAGTTTCCGTTATTTCACCTCCCATAATTTACTGATTTGGGAAATTACCAATTACCCAATTGATTCAGAGGGAAACCACCACATAATGATTTTTTTTAAATTAATCTAATCTGTAATTTTTCAATTGAGTGTTTTTTTTATTTTTATAAACCTCATTATATCCTATTTTTCAATTCCTTCCAATGATCCATTTTCTTGTATAATATTTGAAAAAATTTAAAAAGTATTAGCACTAAAATAATTTTTTTATTTACACAATGAGAGTTTCTTCTTCATTAGCTATTGCCTCTTCTTTGATCTCTTCCGCTGTCGCTACTAAAAACATCTTATTAACCAATGATGACGGTTGGGCTGCTACTAATATTAGAGCTTTCTACAGAGATTTAAAAGCCGCTGATTACAATGTCCTTTTAGTAGCTCCAGCTGAACAATGGTCTGGTAATGGTGGTAGATTTATTATTCCTTCTGGCAACACTTTAGAAAGAGATGCTATTTTTGCTTATCCAGAAATGGGTTCTCCAGCTTGGGGTTACGAAGAAGATGATATGAATGTTTGGTATTTCAATGGTTCTCCAGCTGCTTGTGTCGCTATGGGTTTAGATTACATTATTCCAAATTACTTCCCAAATATTACTATTGATTTAGTTGTTGGTGGTCCAAATGAAGGTACTAATATGGGTGAAAGAGATTACTCTGGTTCCGGTACTATCGGTTCTGCTCAATATGCTGCTGAAAGAAATTATCCAGCTATTGCTTTCTCTGGTTCAGATACCAACAACTCTTTCTTCAAAGATAACTTAGATGATGATTCTGATCATTCATGGAATATTTATTCTGCTGCTTCAGTTGATTTAATCAATGAATTATTTGCTGCTCAAGGTGATTCCGAAAGATTATTACCACTTGCTACCGCTTTGAATGTTAACTATCCAGTCGCTGGTACCGATCTTAGTTCAACATGTACTGATTTAACCTGGAGACATGCTAGATTAACAGGTAGTAATGCTTTAGCTTATGCTATTGAATATAACTCAACCACTGGTCTTTTCGCTTCATACACTAAAAAAACTGATTCAGTTGCCAACTGTGTTAGTGGTGATTGTTCATTACCAGATGAATTTACTATTATCGGTAATGGTAACTGTGAAGCTACCATTTCTGTTTTCACAATTGATGGTGATGCTCCATCTCCATATCTTGAAGCAGCTGAATCTTTATTCACTGGTATTATCGGTCAAAGTGCTTAAATTTTGACCATCGATGATGATATCCCTAATTTTTCTCTTCCCCCTTTTTTTATCCCCCTTCTAGAACGTAGTATATATATATATAAATGATTTTTTTAATAATAATAATAAAAAGTAGTAACAAAAAAAAAGAGAAACGAACTTATTAAGAAAGTTGAACCGCGGTTAAACCTGCCAATGAACCGCGGCAAAATAAGAATAAATAAACCGCCGACGCGACCTAAGAGACGACCGACGCGCCGATAGACGCATAGACGGAAAACAGATGGACAAAGAAAAGAAAAAAGGGAAAAAAGACAATGACTTTAACATTCAGGCAATTTGATGCTGATTTAAACAGTTTTTTTATTAGTAAATCAACTCTTGTTATACTTATTGTATTTTCATTAATCAATTTAGTTAAGTATATTAGCTTCTCTTGAATTATACAGGGACTGATTACCTACGCTAATTTTTAATTATCCTTTATTGCATTGATATTCGATAATTTAAGTCGTTTATTACTCATCACTAAATTTTATCAGTTCATTTTAATTTTGATCCATTTTTTTAAAACTGATTTTCCCTCCACCCATTTTAATTTAATCAATTAATATATTCACTTTTATTTCAAAAATTATTTAAGAACAATCAACATATTTAATATTTGATAATTTATTTTGATTCATTTCTGCCTTTATTGCTATTTTTCACTTCTGGTCATTTTTTTAGCCTCCTTTTATACATTCAAATAATCAGCCAACTCACCTAATATTTTAAATTAATTTATCTTAATTTATTCTTAATATATCTTAATTTAGTCTTAATTCAACTTGCATTTATTTATTCATCTCTATATATTCAGATATATATATATATATATATATTACTTTTTTTTATGACATCTGAAAGTAATAATCATATCATTGAGGCAGAGATAGCAGGCTTGGAAGATTCAAATATATTGAAAACTGGAGAAGATACATCTGCTATATTTCAATCACAACAACAGCATCGCATATTATCACCACCACAACAACAATTAAAAGTTCAAGATAGGTCAAAAGTAATTGCTCCTCAACCCACTACTCAACAAAAACGTCATAATTCTCAATCTTATCTCTTACAAGGTAGTTCAACTAAGAGGGGTGCTATTTTTACATCAGCATCAAGTTCAGCATTATATTCAAATCCTACTTTTTCATCTGTGATAGTTAATCCAAGTTCAAGTCAGCCATCCAAGAGTGCAAGTTCTATTCAACAACCACAACCTCAGCCTCCAGTTGCCATCCAAAATAATTTTTTCCCTCAGTTAAGTCAAGGTTTAAGCAATTCTGATCCATCATTAGCATCTGGAAGAAAATTTACTCCCCTTTCAAGTTCTGCTCCAAAGATTCGTATGTCCCCAAATTTTCAATCACAGAATCTTCCACAATCGAGTATTCCTTCACAACTTAGAATAAATAAAACTCCTACCCCTTCTATGAACTTTGAGCTTCCTTCATCTCCTAAATCTAAAGCTATTTCCAAAGTATTTGAACCTGATATGAGCATTGGAGGATCAAGTGAATTAAACGAAGTTCCAAATTCAAGAAGTAAACCCGGTGAACCTCCACATAATATAAATTCTCCAGATTCTTTTCCCGAGCAACAACAACAACAACAACAACAACAACAACAACAACAACAACAACAGCAACAACAATTATTGCAACAACAGCAACAACAATTATTGCAACAACAGCAACAACAACAGAATCACCATCAACAACAGCAACAAGTTTTGAACGCTCAACCTAGAAGACCAAGTACTGAAACAATGAATTCTCAACAATTACCTCCTCAACCACAACAAGAACAACAAAAGCAACATAAGTTGATCTCAGCTGAAGAACAATTACTTACTTCTAATTTACATGAAACTTATAAGGCAATTTTAAAATTAGAATCCGAAACTCAACAAGGATGCATAGAAGTAAATGAAAAATTAATGGAAAACAATGCCAGTGCTGAAATAACACCTGAATTATGGTCTGTATATAAAAAATGTGTTTCATTATTGGATCATTATTATGATTTCTTACTTTATGCATTATCTCCAAGTTCTGCAAGAACAGGTAAAACAGTTGTTACAAATTTTAGAATCTTAAAAAGAATGTGGATTTTTGGTATTGTTGCTTTCTTAGAAGTTATTAAGAATGTTACTGCTATATTTGTTGAACATGAAGTTTGTTCATGTTTTATATCATATGCTTTTAATATTATAAGTTGTCTTACAGATCCAGCCTTAGGAATTGAAGGTTATTGGGCAGAAAAATTAGGTGATTTATCAAGAATGGCAATTGCATTATATCCAGCTAAATTTATGGATTGGAAAGTTGTTTCTGTTTATTGGTATCAATTAGCTATGATGACCCAATTTGGCCATGGTAAAATTTATTATCATATGTGTACAGTTGAAAGTGATAATTTAGAAGCATTAGTTGAAATTGGTAAGAGTGTTACATGTAGAGATCCTTTTACACCAACATCGCAATATTTAAGAATGATTGTTGATAATGCATGTAGTCAAAGAAATATTTTATCATCAATTGAAATGGCAATGATTGATTTTGTTAAGATTCATAAAATTTTATTATTACCAAATTTTAATTCAAATCAAGATATGGCAAATTTAGTTTCTCATTATGCATCTAATTTTGGATTAGATAGTTCAAATATAGATTATTTTTCAATGACTGGTCAATTAGGAACTTCTATTCCAATAGATAAAACTAATTTTTGGTTTCAAAAAGGTCCAAATTTTGCAATTTGTAATATAAATCATTTAATTGGATTTGGTGATAGTAGAAATCCATTTGCAAAATTATTTGAATTACCAGAAGCATTAAGAGAACGTAGAGAAAAGAAAGATAAAAAGAGGAAATCTAAAACATTTGAAGGAAATGAAACAAATGATGTTAATAAATTATCAGATGTTGAATATATGTTTTGTTCAACAGCACCTGAACAAGATGAAAATTCTTGGTTTTCATTAATGGAATTTATTAATAAAGGTGTATTAGAACTTAGTATTAAAATGCTTAAACAATATATTACGGGTCCCATTCAATCATCAACAGGTCATGTTATAATTTGGCTTTATTTTATTATTGCAGTTGGTGAAGCTTCAAAGAAATATCCATCATCTAGACCAATGTTTTTATATTTTATTCATCGTTATATTCCATGGATGAAACTTGTTCCATATCTTAATAATATTTTATTTTTAGTTAGATCAAATGAAGCAACAAGATCATTATTTCAAGAAAATTTAAATCCAGATTTTCAAGCACATCATGGTAATTCATTAAATTATTTTTCAGAAAATGAAGAATTATGGGAACCATGGAAATGTTGGGGATCATTATGGTTTGATTTTGTTACTCCAAAGAGTGATTATAGTTCAGTATTTCAATCTGGTGTTAAAGGTGATATATTTGATTTGCCAACAAGTGGTCCACGTTATGATCCAAAAGGTGATTCTCAAAGATATCTTAGAATTGCTGTTTTGGCAACTCATATTGCTAAGAATTATTCATTTGGTTTAATTAGAAAAGATAATGTATTTCAATTTGAAATTTTAAATAATTTACACAGTATTGAAGTTACTAATGCAAGTGCAGGTTTATTTGCAGTTGATGATAGATTTAGATATTCATTTGATGAAATTGTTCCAAGTTTTACTACAAGAATTGATTATCCAACAGATACCTTAAATTTCGCAGATGATAAAGAATGGGGTGCAGCTGTTGAAGGCCATTCATTAAGTTGGAGTTATAATACACCTAAATTTTTAGAAGAAAATATTGATTTATTTGCAAATCAAAATAATAATAATAATAACAACATCAACAACAACAACGTCAATAATAATATTACAAGAATTGATGATTTATACGCAACTGAAAATTATCATAATGCAGGTAATGCTGCTGATATTGAATCTGATGGAGATGATGAATCAAATTTAATTAGAGATCCAAATACTGCTATGTATTCATCATCAATTGGTAATCAAATTGAAGGTGATTTAGGTGATAGAATGGATACAACATTAACATATATTTCATTAGATACAAATACATGGTTAAAACATTGTGGAAGAGTTTTCAAATGTGTTAGAAGTGGTATATTTAAATTATCAATTCCATTAACAGTTTTCCAAGAATTAAGATCATTAAGAAGAGCAGATGACGCAATTGTTGCAGATTCAGCAACTCGTGCAGTATTAATAATTCGTCAATTATATACAGAAAGAGAAGTTTTAGCAGTTCGTGCAGATGGAACAAAAGCATCAAGTTTAGCTGAAACTTTAGAATTTGAACAAAATACTCATTGGCGTTCAAATACTGATGAATTAATTATGAAAGCTGTTAAAGCGAATAATGATATTGGTAGAGCATTATTAATTGGTAATAATTGTTTAATTAATAATTTACAAAGATCACTAACAGCAGATGAATCAAGAGAATTTAAATATAATGTATTAGTTTCAGATGATAGAAATATGGCTTTAAGAAGTAGAGCAAAAAGATTTATAATTTTACCAAGTAAATGGTTATTTACACAAATTGAAAAAGTTTCAAGAGGTAGATGTACTGATTAAAAAACAACAACAACAACAACAAAATAATTTTTTTCTTATATATAACACTAATAATTTTTTATTTTTTTTTAACATATATATATATTTACAATTTTATCGAACAACGAATATAATACGATATTTAATTTAATAATAATACATACTAATAATAAACTATTAATTTTAATTCAATGAATAATCTTTTTCCATCTATAATAAATATCAAATTCATTATTATTATTTTTATTCCCATTTTTTCCCTTATTTCCATTTAATTTATATTTACCTAAAATTATATGATCATTTACCTTTAATGAAACACATGTATTTTTAAATACACCTAAACCAACTTTTAGAATCTCATCATTATTTTCTTCTTTAATATAGACAATTTTTAAATTTGGTAAATTTACTTTAATTTCTAAAATAACATAATTTTTTTTATTTTCAATATTTTTCTTTATAATAATTTGTTTGTAATCCAATACTAAATCTTCCATTTTAATCGAATCGATTGCTTTCTTTAAAATTTTAATAAGATCACTTTGATTTGAATCTTGATTATCTTGACTTAGAATATGATTATTATTATTAAGTAAACTTTCATTTTGTTTAGTATAATGTAATTCTTTATCATTTATAATTGATGAAATATTTCTATTTTCAATCGATTCATCATGATTATGATTATTATTTCTATCAAATATTAAACCTATTTGTGATATAGATGGATTTGAATGTGGGGTTGAAACAATAATATTTTCATTTGTTTCATTTGTAGTATTATTATTATTAGATGGAATTAAATTAGATATTTTTGAACTTAATGATAATTTTAAAGGTTTTCCTATAATTTCTCCTCCTAGTAATTTTCTTTCCGATACATGTGATGAATGTGTTATTAATTTAGATATATTTGAAATTGATATCTCATTTTTGTTGTTGTTGTCATTATTTATTAATGATAGTTTATTAAAGACACCTAATTTTCTAGTGAATTTTGGATCAAGATTACTAAGTTCATTAGTAATATCCAACAATACACGTCTTTTCTTCTTGTTTCTATCGCCCATTAAAGTTTACTTAATTGATATGCATTAGAATTATAAAAGGCAAAAAGAGACATTTAATACTCCACAAATTCTCTTGTTTACTTTTTGATTTTGAAATTTTTTGAGAGATAAAAAAATAACCACGTGACTTTTTTTCCTTTACTGTAAAATGATGATAATAATAATAATAATCAAATGAAATTCAAATACATAAAACACTAGTGATCTTGAAGTTACTTCTTCAAATGAAATATATTTTTAAAGGATCTATGATGATGAAAAATATGGGGTTTCAGATTCAGGAGATTATGCATAAATTCTTTACATAATAAATTTGCAAATATATATAAGGGAAAATCTTTTAGAATAAGAATATCGTATCTTTTGTCTTTCTTTTTATATATAACATTTTTTATTTATGTATTACATTAAATATTATCTTTTAACTATAAATGAATGATGCATTTTCATATAATTCAAGCATTGGATTTTCACCACTTTTTGTTGTTGTTTGTTCAACATCTGCCCAAACATTTAAAAAATCAGAATGAGATGAATGTTCAGCAACTTTCCCAACAATTTTAGTATATAATTCAGATATTAATTCAAAATCTGTTGGAAACATAATATCAAAATATCCTTGATTAACCATATATGTATCAGCAGTTAACATTCTATGTTTATGAATTGTTTGTACAACAGGTGATGTAAATCCTTTACTTCTTTCTGGTAATTCTGAAAAGTCAGATGCAATTAATTGATGATGTGGAAATTTAGTCTTTAAAATTTGAAATAATTTAATTAAACGAGTTGGAATATATTCAGGTTTACTCAACCCATTTTTTAAAGGTATAATTGAATCAATCATTGATTTTATAAAAGGTGATCCGTGAATTGGATGATTACCAAATAATTTATTTTTTTTATAAATTGATTTATTTGTTTCTTCTCTTAATCCAATAAATGATTTTGCCCATGGATCAATTTCTGGTGAAAAAAATTCTTTAAAATCACCATTTTCATCAATTACGACATAACCTTGATATGGTTGATTTGTTTCAACGTTATATCTAATAACATCATGAGCCAAATTATCAAAGACTTCAAGACAAATAACAAAACATGGATCAGTTTCAGTTTCCGTCCAATCAAAAATTGATTTATTAATAATTTCAACTTTATTTGAATGTGATTCATTACCTTTTAATTTAACTTTTAAAGAATTTTGTTTTTGTTTTTCAGTTAAATTACCAGAAATTTCAATAATTTTATATCTTGTCTTTAAATAAATTTCAGGTTCTGTTCTTTCAATAAAATCCATAATATTTAACATTAAAGTACCATTACCACCACCAATTTCATATATTATTAGATCATTTAAAGAATATTGATTTAATTTATAATTAACTAATATATATCTTGCTAAAGCTTCTCCATAATAAGGTTGAAAAAGTTCAGTTGGTGTATGCCATAATTGCATTGAAGGTTTATCAATATTTTGAGCAATTTGACTTCTATTACCTGTTGTCTTTGCTAAACCTCCATTGAGATTATTAGCTTCTTCATCTCTAATAGCTAATTGTTTTTCATCATATTTTGCATATTGTTCTAACCATTTATCCATAAAATCTTCATGACCAGATAATTGTTGATAATCAAACCCTTTTGAAGGATTGAAAATAATAGCTTCTTTTGAAAAATAACCATAATTTGGATTATATAATGAATCTTCAATAAAGTCACTTGATAACATCTTAAGTGATTTTGGTCTTGTTTTCTTTGATCTTAATTTTTTAGAAGTTGTCAATGGAAATTTATTGAAAAATCTTTGATTTTCATTGATATCAAAGCATTGAATACCACCATTTTCAAATATTAATCTTGGAATGTTATATTTATTTGGAATATATTCTTCATCTTTTAAAGGTAGTCTATATTGTATTCTATGCGGTAAGATGGAATAATCGTGAATAAAATTTGTCGTGTTTGTTTCTTTCTTTAATAGTGAATAATATCTCTTATTAATCACCGGAAGTCTTATGGAACGTACAGCACCACTATTCAGTATCATTATAAGTAACTATACAGTGATAAAAACCAGAAAACAAGTTAATATTGTGATATCAATAAATTACCCCATATTTAACTCCTCTTTTTCTTTGTCTTAAAATTTCTGCCATTTTCAAAATGTGCCAAAAACAAAAGTATTTTTTTTGAAATTTTTTTAAATAAGAGATTAATTATTATGAGAGAGTGACTTATGTTATGTTTTAATACAATCATTAATTAATCATTTAATCAAATACTATAAACAACAATATCAAAGATGGGTGTTCCAGCTCTTTTCCGTTGGTTATCCAAGAAATACCCAAAAATTATTTCTCCTGTTATAGAAGAAGAACCAACTATAATAGGTGATATTGAACAACCTTCAATTTATTCAAATCCAAATCCAAATGGTGAATTAGATAATCTTTATTTAGATATGAATGGTATTGTTCATCCTTGTTCACATCCTGAAAATAAACCTGCACCAGAAACTGAAGATGAAATGATGTTAGAAGTTTTTAGATATACTGATAGAGTTTTAAATATGGCAAGACCTCGTAAATTATTAATGATTGCAGTTGATGGTGTTGCCCCAAGGGCTAAAATGAATCAACAAAGATCAAGAAGATTTAGATCCGCAAGAGATGCTAAAATTGCTCATGAAGAAAAAGAAAGACAATTAAAAGAAAGAATCGATAGAGGTGAAGAAATTGATATGGCTATAAAAGGTAAAAAATCATGGGATTCAAATTCTATTACTCCAGGTACTCCATTTATGGATATACTGGCTCAATCTTTAAGATATTGGGTTGCTTATAAATTTGCTACCGATCCTGGTTGGTCAAAATTACAAGTTATAATAAGTGATGCTACAGTACCTGGTGAAGGAGAACATAAAATTATGAATTTTATTAGATCTCAAAGATCAGATCCTGAACATGATCCAAATGCTTCACATTGTATTTATGGTTTAGATGCCGATTTAATTTTCTTAGGTTTAGCTACACATGAACCACATTTTAGAGTCTTAAGGGAAGATGTCTTTGCAAAGGATAATGCTCAACGTCAATTACGTATTTCAGATGAATTAAATATGGATGAATCTACGAAGAAAAAATTACAAGAAGTTGACAGTAAAAAACCATTTTTATGGTTACATGTTAATATATTAAGAGAATATTTAGAAGTTGAATTAAATGTTCCACGTTTACCATTTAAATTTGATTTAGAAAGAGCAATTGATGATTGGATTTTTATGTGTTTCTTTGTAGGTAATGATTTCTTACCACATTTACCTTCATTAGATGTTCGTGATAATGGTATTGATATTTTAATTGGAATTTGGAAACGTATTCTTCCTTCACTTAAAGGTTATGTATCATGTGATGGTGTATTAGATTTAAGAGGTGTTGAAAAACTTATGGAAAATTTAGCTTTACAAGAAGATGATATTTTTAGAAGAAGACATGAAAATGAAAGAAGAAGAGAAGAAAATTTTAAAAGAAGAAATCTTGAAAGAGAACAGCAAAATGCTTTAAAGAATCAATTACTTCCAACAATTGCTAAAGGTAAAGATAGTGCACCAATAAATCCTCATATGAATATGCCTTTATTAAGAACTACTGGTGAAAATGTTGGTGGTTTACAAATGACAAATGGTGAAATGATTGATAATATTACATTAATATCTAAAGCTAATACTGCTAATAAAAGTGTTGCTGATATTTTAAAACAAAATCTAATGAAAAAATCATCATCATCAGATGTAAGTGCAGTCAGTGTTGTTAGAAGCGAAGATTCATCTTCTAGTAGTAGTCTTAATGATTCTGAAGTCAGTACTCCAATTGATGTTTCAGAAGACACTACTACCACTTCAAATAAAAAGAGATCCGGAACTACTGCATTTAATACTACAGATGGTGACGATGAAGATAATGATACAGTTAAATTATGGGAACCAGGTTATAAGAATCGTTATTATGAACAAAAATTCCATACAAAAGATCCAGAAGAAATAAAGAAAATTAGAAGAGATATGGCAGTATCATATGTTCAAGGTGTTTCATGGGTTTTACTTTATTATTTCCAAGGTTGTGCTTCATGGGATTATTATTTCCCATATTATTATGCCCCATTTGCATCTGATTTTACTGATATTTCAGATTTAACAATTACATTTAAATTAGGTACACCATTTAGACCATTTGAACAATTAATGAGTGTTTTACCAGCTGATTCAAAACATAATGTCCCTGAAGTATTTTGGCCACTTATGACAGAACCAACTTCTGAAATTATTGATTTTTATCCAGAAGATTTTGAAATTGATATGAATGGTGCTAAAATGGCATGGCAAGGTATTTCACTTTTACCTTTTATTGATGAAAAGAGACTTTTGAAAGTTGTTCAAGCTAAATATGAATTATTATCAGAAAATGATATGGATAGAAATACAAATAAAAAGGAAATTTTAATGATTGGACCAGATTGTAAAAATTTCAATTTATTGAAAAAATATATGTATGGATCTAAACCAAAGGAAAATCTTAAGATAACTTCTGTTTCAAGTGGTGTTGCAGGAAGTGTTTATCCAAGTATAACATTTGATCCTGAAGGAACATCTGAATTTACATTAAAGACAGATTCAGATCATTCATATATTTCAGTTCCAAACAGTAAATACCTTTATGTTGGTTATGAAATGCCACCAAAGACACCAAGTAAATCAATGCTTTTAAATGGTTATGTTCCTCATCTTAAATTATTACAACAACAAGATAAAGATGCTATAATGTATAATAATGGTAGATTCCCACGTAATAATAGAAATTTTGATGCACCATTAGATATTGATTATAAATCTCATACAGGACCACATGGTAAAGATGTTTATTCACCTCGTGCTGGTGGTTATAAAGGATTTGTTTATATGTATAAGCAAGAACTTCAAAGAGTTTCTCAACAACAAGCTAATTATAATAACTATAATAATCAAGTATCATCTAATGATTCATGGAATTCATATGGTGGTGGTGGTAATAATGGAGGAGGTAGAAACTACAATAACAATTACAATAATAATAATAATAATGGTTACAACAATGGTTACAACAATAATAACTATAGAAACAATAATAATAATTATGGTGGTAATGGATATAATAATAACGGTCAGAATAGAAATTATAATAATAATAATAATAACAGAAATTATAACAACAATAATAATGGATATGGTTATAACAACAACAACAGAAACAATTACAACAACAACAATGGTTATAATCAAAACTATAGACGCCATTAAATAATGATTTTATTAAATTTAAGTAAATTATTTATTTTGTACAAAATTTTAAAAAAATTGTAACGTAGAATTTTTTTTAATTCGCATTTAATTTTTTTATACAGTAAAATTGATTGATAAGCAAGCAAATCAACTACTCTTTATTTTGCCATTATTTCCAACTAAAGGTAAAGGAATCAACATCAACAAATGCAGATACTAGTCAATAGTGACACAGTAATAGAATCCAATGATTTAGAGACAGAATATACTTGTAAAATCACTGAATATAACGATGAAAATTTACTTGATGATTCTATTGAGTTAAATCAACTTCCAAATTATTTACAAAATGATCATGAAATTATAATAATTGATTCAATAAAATCAGCAAAGGGAAGAAACAAAGATAAATGTTTATATTTACAAATATTAAAACCAATTTTCGAAAATTTAAAAATTAATCATAAATATTATGAAACTGATTCAAATAAATTCATTAGTAATTTTGCTAAAAATGAAATAGAATCAAATAATGAAAAGAAATATACAATAATATTTTTATCAGGTGATACATCAATTTCAGAATTTATAAATTCAATTGAATCAAATAATAGATCAATTGTTAATATCTTTAATTTCCCATTAGGTACAGGAAATGCATTTTGTCATTCTATTGGAATTCATAAAATATCAGACGGACTTCGGATTTTATTAACAGGTGCAATAAAACCATTCAATATATTCATATCTAAATTTCCTAAAGATTCATATTTAATCAATGGAAATGAAGAAACCATAATAGAATCATATAAATTCTTTGTTGTAACATCATGGGCACTTCATGCAACTTTAGTAGCTGATAGTGATACACCAGAATTAAGAAAATTTGGAAATGATAGATTCAAAATTGCAGCAGGTAAATTATTAGAAAAAAATCCCAAATTTAATGGAAATATCAAAATTATTAATAAAGAAGATTCAATTATTGAATCATCAATAAAAGGTCCTTTTACTTATGTTGTAATTGCTGCATTACCAAGATTTGAAGAAACATTTGTTATTTCCCCACAAAGTAATCCTTCTGAATCTTCATTACATGTTGTATATTTTTCATATCAAGAATCTTCAGATGTTACAATGAAAATAATGGGTGAAGCATATAATAATGGATCACATATAAATAATCCTATTGTTGGTTATTTAAAAGTATTAGATAAACAATTTATTTCACTTTCTGTGGAGGAAGATGATCCTTATTTATCTAGAATTTGTGTTGATGGATCAATTATACTATTAAAGAACAAAGAAAATAAAACAATTACAATAGAATGGTGTAATGATTCTACAAATCTTTACTACATCAGTTAATAAATAATAATTTAAATAATTACAAATAAAATTTTATTAATTTTTTTTTTCTTAAAAAGAGTATTGTACAAAAGGATTAAAACAAAAAATATATATAAAAATCTAAAACAACTAATTAGCTTGATTCAGAATCAGGCTTTTGTTTTTTATCATCAGATGATGATACATCTTCTTCAGCAGGCCTTTTAGCAGAGACATCAGGTTTAGCTGGTAAACCGCCTACGGTTTCTGAAGATTTTGGAAGTGGTGTTGAAAATGAAAATGGACTTGGAGTAGAACCGAATGAAAAACCACCAGTTTGATTTGCACCAAAGTTTGGAGTGATTCCAGTAAATGTGAAAGGAGCAGCTACAGGAGTTGGAGTTGGTGCTGAATTAGGAGCAGAAGCTAGAGCGGAAGCAGGAGCAGAATTAGAGTTATTAGCAGCAGGAGTTGTTGTTGCTGCTGTTGCGGCTGCTTTATTATTATCAACCTGTTGTTGTAAATTAGCTAACCTCTTCTTTAATAAATTTTGCTTCATTTCAGATTCTTTACGAACTGAATTTGTAATTTCAATTTTTAAATCTTCTTTTTCCTTTTCGAATTTTTCTTTCAATTCTTTTTCAATTTTTTCTTTAATTTCATCAGTTGAAACAGCTGAAGTTTGTTGTTGTTCAAGTTCTTTAATTTTAGCTTGATATTCAGCTTCTAATTTAGCTTTACGATTATCAACAATTTCATTGATTTTAGCTTGAGCTGGGGCACGAATTCTATCTTTATGTTCTTTAAGTTTTCTTTCACTTTCAGCTTCAATTTCAGCTCTAATTTTTTCAATTTCTTCTGATGTTGGTTTTTCCTTTAATGCAGCTAATTCTGCTTTTAATTGTTCAACAAATTTAATTTGTTCTTCATCTGATGATTTAGCAATAGAATTAGATTGAGCATTTAAATTATCAATAGTTGTCTTTAATTCACTTAATTCTTCATTCATCTTTTCTGATTTAGAAGTATATTCAGCAGTTAATTTTTCAATTGTAGAATTTGATTCATTTAATTTTTTAGTGATAACTTCTAATTCTTTAGCAAGACGTTCTTCATTTTCTGATGATGATGAACTCTTTAATTTAATTTCTTCTTTCAAAGCATTTAATTGTTCAACTAATTCAGCTTTTTCTTTCTTGTTTGATTCAAGTCTATTAAAAGCTTGAGATTTAAAAATAGAGAATTTTTCATCAAGTTGAACATATTTTTCACTTGCTGCAGCTTGTTCAGCTTTTAAGTTTTCAAGTTGTTTAACTAATTCAGCTTTAGCTTCACCACTACCTTTATTAGCATTTGATAAAATTTCATTAGCACGTTGTTTCCAATAATCAGCATCAGCTTTATTTAATTTAACATCTTGTTCTTTAATTTCAATTTCTGCAGTTAATTCATTAATTTTTTGTTTTAATGGATCAACACTATTCTTCAATGAATTATATTCATTATTTAATTTATCAAATTTAGAAGCAAAAGATTCATTTTCTTCTCTTAATGATTTATTATTATCCCGGAAAAGTTCTAATTCATGAAGTTTTTCTTTTAATTCAGATTGTAAATCACTTGTTTTACTAATACTTGCGATTTTTTCTTGAACTTTTAATAATTCAGTTTTAACTTCAACAAGTTCATCTTCATTCATTGATAGTGATTGACGTAATCTCTTTTCTTCACCTTTTGAAAGATCAAGTTGTTGTTCTAATGAATCCTTTGATCTTTGTAAATATGTAATAATGTCTTTAACACCTTGGTCTGAATTATTATTCAAATTTTCAAAAATATTAGATGATGATTGTTCTAATTGATTCATTAATGTTCTATTTTGAGATTCAAGATCATCTAATTTATTCTTTTTAGTTCTTAATTCTTCTTCTAAATTAGTCTTTTCAGAATTGAAACCTTCTTCAGCAATAATTAAAGCACCTTTAGATTCACTTAATGAATTTTCTAAATCTTCAATCTTAGCTCTTAAACTCGAAGAAACAGCTGCAAGTTTATCATTTGAAGCAAGTGATGCATTTAATTCATCAACCTTAGTTTGATAATTAGATTGAAGAGTAGATAATAATTCTGATTTACTATTCAAATCATTTGATACATTTTCTAACATTGAATTCAAATCAGTTTGTTTATTTTCAGAAATAGATAATTTAGCTTGTAATTCTTGGATTTCACGTGAATTAGAATCAATTGATTTATCATGAACATCTTGTAATTTAATTAATTGATCTTTAATAGATTCTGATTCTGAAGTAACAGTTTCTAATTGTGCTTTTAATGAATCAATTTCTTCTTGAGCTTGTTGAATTGATTCTTCAGATTTAGTCTTATATTCTTCATATGATGTAGTAAATGAAGCTAAAGTCTTTTCAGTTGATTTACAAATCTTTTCAAATGTTTCAGCACTATTATTAGCAACTTCAAGATCTTGTAATGCATTATTTAATTCTTCTTTAAGAGTAGCAACATCAACAGTTGAAGAAACAATTGAACTTGCAACAATTGCAGTACTTGCTTTTCTATTTCTAATTTCTTCTAATCTAAAAGTTAAATTAGTAACTTCAGATGTTAATTGTTCAACATTTAATGATTTAGCAGATAATGATTCATTTAATAATTTAACTTCAGAATTAAGTGAATCAATTCTTTGTTGATAAATTCTAGAATCAGCATTTTTAGAAGTTAAAATACGTCTAACTTCTTCACTTGATGTTTCTAATTTAGATCTTGTAGTTGATAATTCAGTTTGTAAACCTTCAATTGTTTTATTATATTGTTCAGCTGATGATTTATATTTTTCTTGTTGATCTTGATCAGATGCTCTTAAAGTTAAAACTAATGTATTTAATCTTGATTTTTCTTCAATTAAACTATTATTTTCATTTCTAAGACGTTCTTCAATTGATTTTAACATTGCCTTTTCAGATTCAAAACCTCTAATTTGGATTTCTAAAGTATTCTTAGAACTCTTTGAATCAATTAATTCATCCATAAATCTCTTTGATTCAGCTTCAAGTTTTGATAAATTAGCTTGAGTACGACTGAAATTTGTTCTAAGTTCATTATTTTCATTTTTAGAATATTGTAAAAGATCTTGAGCTGATTTATATCTTTCTTCATTTAATTCACATGATGATTTAGCCTTTGATAATTCAATTGATAATTTATATTTCTCAGATTGTAAACCAGAAATTTCTTGTTCTAATTTCTTAATTGTTGATCTTGATTCATTTCTATAATATTCAAATTCATCTCTAATTGTCTTTAAAACATCTTCACTAACTGATTTATTAGATTCAACAGTTAATTGTTCTTTTTGTTTACTTTCATCAACAAGTCCTTGTAACATATCTCTATGAGCAGTAACGCTTGTTAATTGAGCTTCATTATGTTCTAATTGATCTTTTAATTCAACAATTGCTCTCTTAGCTTCATCAACAACACTAGCTTCTAATTCAGAAACTTTTTGATCTCTTAAAGTTTCTTCTTCTTCTAATCTTTGACCTAATGCTCTTGTTGCTGAAAGTAATTCTTCATTTGTATTAACTAATTCAACAACATTTTTAAATATAACTAATCTACTTGAAATTAATTCATCAGTATCTGTACTATCAGGATTTTTATAAGCACTTTCTTTTAATAAATGATGTAATTCTTTCTTTTCCTTTTCAGTCAATGGTGCATCACCTTTTTCACGAAGAGTTATTTCAGTTAATAAAGTAGTTACTTGTCTCTTAAAATCAGTATTTTTCTTTTCCAATGATTTCATAACCATTTCATATTCTTTAGCTCTTTTTTGTAAAATTCTATTTTCATTAATAATAGTTTCTTTTTCTTTACCTGAAGTTTCTAAAATAGCACTAATTTCTGAAAGTTCGCCTTCTAAAATCTTACATCTTTGATTTGTAGCCTCAAGAATTGGAGCTTTACGTTCAAATTCTTCAATAAATTCATTAAGTTCACGTTGAATAGTTTCCTTTTGATGTTTTTCAAATAAATATTTCTTCTTTAAATTATGGAAATCAGAATAAATTTGACTTAATGAAACACCATCACCCATATTTTTAGCAATTCTTTGAGCAATTGGTGAAAATATAGCAGAAGCATCAGGACCAATACCAGCTGAAGTTGTATCTAAATCACCTAATATATTAGCATTATCACCATACATCATACTTGTTATATTAGCACCACCACCATTTTGAGTTAAATTAGCAATAGTATCTTCAAGACGTTTAGCATTAGCTTCACTTGATACTAATCTTTGAGTAGTTTCATCTAATTGTAATTTAAGATCTGTAGCTTCTTTAGCAACTTCATCTTTAGTTGTTTGCAAAGCTTCTTCTAAAATACCAACTCTATCTTTAGAATGCTTATCTGATTTAGTTAAAATATCTAATAATCTATCCTTTGTATTCATTTCTTTAGCAAAACTTTCTTGTTGTAAAATAACTTTATCGTTTAATTTTTTAATTTGAATAAGTGATTTATCATATTTAGAATTTATTTCATCTAATGATTTAGATAAATTATCTGATTTTGATTTATAAATGTTAGCTTCTTGTTGATATTTATCAAGATTTGATTCTAAATCAGTTATTTGATTTCTTCTTAATTCTCTAAATTCTTTTAATTCATTAGCTTTTTTCTTTAATTCATCTTCATACCAACTTGAAGTTTGTTTAACTAAATTAATTTCTTGTTCTAATTTACAATTTGTTAAATTTAATTTTGAATTTTCACCAAGTAAATTTTGTTCTTCAGATTCAATAGATCTTAATTTTGTAACAGATGACTTATTTAAATTTGTTAAACGATCAATTTCTTTATTAAGTGATACTATGTCATCTTGTTTTTTAGAAAGAAGTTCATAAACATTATTTTTTTCATTATTTATATTTTGAGCTTTTAAAACAATATCTTGATTATTTTGTTTTTGCTTATTTAATTCACGATTAATATTTTCAATCTCTTGTTTAAATTTATTATTTTCATCAATTATTGAACTTTGATTTTCAGTTGATGTTTCAAATTTAGCTTTAATTTGAAGTAATTCTTTTGCTAAACTTTCCATTTTCTTCGAAGAAGAATGTTTAAATTGTTCAAAATTCATTTCAGTTAAAGAATTTATTGATTCTAATTCTAAATATTCATCCATTTTTAATGATAATTTAGTAATTGTTTCTTCACCAAGTGATGATAAAGTTTCAGAAGAAAATTGGAAAAATGAAGCTATTGAATCCATATCATTTAATTTAACATTTGATTGTTCAGTTTGTTGTTCTGGTAAATCAACTTCACCATTCATTGGTTCATCAACAGGTGTAGCTTCAGTGGGAATAGAAATTTCAGGTTCAATTGATTGTTCAGGTTGAGAAACAACTTCTGATATTATTTCTTGTTCTTCTTCTTCCATTGGTTCTGGATCAACATCTTGTAATAATTTTTCTTGTTCAACAATAGGTTGTTCAATAGATTCAATATCAACAGGTTCTTCAACAATTGGTGTTTCTTCAATAATTTCATCTTGAATTTCTTCAATTCCATCATCGTTTGACATTTCTTCAACAAGTTGACCATTATAATTTTCAGATTCTATATTAGTTGTTTCAGGTATATTAATTTCATTTATTTCAACATCAGTTGGTTCTTCAATCAATGGTTCTTCATCAATGATTTCATTATTTGATTCTTGATTTGAATTATCTGAGATATTTTCCATTACATCATTTATATTATTATTATTTTCTTGAATTGGAATAGATGATACTTCAGGTTTATCTTGTCCTTGTTGGACATTCTCAGGATTAATTGGTTGTGGTTGCAAATCGTTGTTATTTTCAGAATCCATGATTATATAAATAAACAAAGAAAATATATGAATCGGGCCGAATAACAAGCAAAAAAGAGCAACTAAATTAATTAACAATAAACAATAGTTTAATACTAGTAATAATAGCTAATATCTATCATTTTAAAAGAGATGTTGAATTTAAGCAAACTTTTTGAAACTGGAAAAATTAATATATTATGTGAATGTGGCTGGTGAAAAATAAAAATGGCTGGGTGGCTGGTGTAGATCTATATGCAGATGTGGCGTCGCTCAATTAGGAAATAAAAATAAATCATTATGAAACATTTTTCTTTTTGACGTGTGATCTGACTGTATTTTTGTTTTTAGAGAACAGGTCTTTTTAAAGAGTTATAGGTGATAAAATATGTCTCATAGTCCCGAGAAGGAGCACAAAAGTGTCTCTGATGATGGTATGCATTTTGTTTTGTTTTAAAATTACTAAATTTAACACTTTAATTATAATCTATTATACTAACGCGTTTTCATAAAAATTTTATATTATACCAATAGAAGATGAAGAAGAACAAAACTTACTAGAGAGATTACATAAGATTAGAGAAGCAAGAAAGAAAAGAAAAGATGAATCAAATGAACTTGTAGAGTACGTATATATAATTCTTTTTTTTCATTTTTAAATCATATCAAATTACTAACTGACTTGTTTTTTTTGATAATTTTATAGCTCTGATACTGAAGATATACGAGAAGAAATAAATACAAAACATCAAACTTCATATTTTAAAAATAATATGCCAAAACAACAAGAGCCTAAAATAGAAAAAGTCTTTAGACAAGAAATACTTTTTAAACAAGAACATAAAACAAATGAAGATACATCATTTGCATCAAGAATGCAAAAAGCAATAATTAATGCTGAACGTGCAAAAGTTACAAATCATTCAATTATCAAAACAAGAGATTATTCATTTGATATACCTGATAATTTTAAAAATGTTGATTTAAAAGTTTCTGAAAAAGAAAAACATAGTGGGAAATATATTAATAAAAGATATATTAAAGATGAATTAATTGATTTATTATTCAAAGATAAAAAAATTTTAAGATTAGAAAATTTATTTGATAAAGTTCATCCACCACATTTTACACCACCTCAATATGAAAATTATATAGTTGTTGCAACAATTGTTTCAAAATCACCACCAAAAATGACAAGTAATAATAAAAAAAAATATATTTCACTTCAATTAAGTAATTTTAGACAAGAATTAACTTTTAATATATTTGATAAAGCATTTAATAATTATTGGAATTTAAGACAAGGCTCAGTAATTGCAATTTTAAATCCAGAAATATCAGCTTTTAAAAAAGGTTCTTCAAAGACATTCGGTATATCATTAGCGGTTGATGGCAATGCAATTATTGAAATTGGTAAAGCAAGAGATTTAGGTTTTTGTAAATATAGAACAATGAAAGGTGAACCATGTAATCAATATTATGATAATACTAAATCAGAATATTGTAGTTTTCATATGGAATATATGATGAATAAAACAGGTTCAAAAAGATTAGAATTAAATGGTTCAAGTAGAATGTTTACACCAACTATCAATGGTGTAAGACAAGCAGTTTATATGAATACAAATTCAAATAAATTACAAGGTAAAATAATGAATGATAATGAAGCACCAAAGGAAAATTCAATTAGAGAACATTTTAGTAGTGTTGAAGCATCAAAGGCATTTATGAATGCAAATTATCATTGTCCAAAATTTTTAGAAAGTATTAAAAATCAAAAATTAATACAAATTGATAAAATTAAAGAAAACAAATTACGTAAACAATTAGCAAATATGCCAGGTGGACAAATGTTAAAATCATCTGATATTGATACTAAAGAAGAAAAGAAACAAAAATCAGAAATTACAAAAGTTGCATTTAGTCCTCAAACATTAAGTAATATAGGTTTTAATCCAACTAAAAGAGTTTTTGATAGTTCTTATGATTATGAAAAATTTAATCCAAACGATAAGAAACTTTTAAGAATGATGAAACAAGAAAGACGAAAAACAGAAAAATCTTTAAAACATTCTGAAAGTGATATACAACAAAGAAAAGCAACATGGATATCAACATATAAAGAATATCATCAAGATAATAATAATAATAGTAAATCACCAGAACCAGAACCAAAAAAGAGAAGAATTGAAAGATTTGTAAAAAAATCTACTGATAAAGATGATGATAGTGTTGATGACAATTCTGATGAAGATAGCGATGATGATATTGCATTTGAAGATTTCAATAATGATAAGCTTAAGAAACAAATAACTGGTAATAAAAAGGTAATCAACATATAAATAGCATCTATATACCCCCATACTTTAAATAGTAATAACTACTCTAATAAAATATTTTGGTGTACCGATTTTCACTAATAAATTTACACGAAAATTTTATTTAGAAGAAACGAAGGAACAATGGACATTTTCCTTCATTAATCTAAATTTTTATTTCTATATATATATTTCAAGATCTAAAATATATAAGACATACCATTGATGTTTTTACGTAGGTTACCAAGAACATTACCATATTTAAGATCATCAACAGTATATAAAAATTCATTACCATTATCTCATTTTCAGTCTAACAAATTTTCTCATTCACCAAATAATTTTTCACTATTTCAAAAGCTTCAAAAATCATTTAAAATGTCATCAACACCAGAAAAAGAAGCTACTAATGATAGTAGTAAACGTCCTTTAGAAGAAGAAAACACAGCAGATGTTACTGAACAAGAATCAAAGAAATCAAAGATTATTACAAGTCCAAGTAGTTTAATTAATTATGATAATAAATTGCCAATTATTTGGATTGATTGTGAAATGACAGGTTTAGATTTTATGAATGATCATATCATTGAAATTTGTTGTTTAATAACAGATAAAGATTTAAATATTATTGATGAAGAAGGTTATGAATCAGTTATCCATCAACCAAAAGAAACTATGGATGCAATGAATCAATGGTGTATTGATCATCATGGTCGTAGTGGACTTACAGAAAAAGTTATTAATTCTGAAAAGACATTAAAAGATGTCGAAGAAGAATTATATACTTATATTGCAAAATATATGAGTAGAGGTGTTGGTATATTAGCAGGTAATTCAGTTCATATGGATAGATTATTTATGTTAAGAGAAATGCCAAAAGTTGTTGAATTTATGACATATAGAATTATTGATGTTTCTTCAATTATGGAAATGTCAAGAAGACATAATCCTAAAGTTAATACATTATCACCAAGAAAGAAAGGATCACATACAGCAAGAAGTGATATTATAGAGAGTATTAATCAATTAAAATTTTATCGTGATACTTATTTAAAATCTGAAGATGAATTAGATGTGGAAAAAATCAATAGTATTTATCATCCAAAGAACAAAACAGAAAGCAATGAAAAATGAACAATGGAATGATTATAGTATAATATATATATGAAATATAGATAAATAAACCATAAACCATAAAATAAAAAAAGACATATAATGTAATAAACACAACATTCGATTATGTAATAAAGTAATACCTCGCTTTTAGTCTCAAACAATAGTAATAATTATTTGGCAGCTCAATAGAAAAAAGGGAGAGGCTTCATACATAATCAAAGCCCTTCTAAACTTCTTCTTATATCATATCCCTACTCTTAATTTTAAATCAATTGATATATTGTTTTTTAACTAGATATATACGCATCTATTAACTGTGGTATCCTTTTCATTTTTGTTTTGCTTTATATTATATTAAGCTAAGTTCATCTGTTATTTTTTAGTTTTATTTTGATCCTTATCCCCCTCAATAATAATATTCTTTAAAAAGAAAATTGCTTATAAGAACAGAACCAAAAGTTACCACATATCAAATAAATTAAAAGACAAAAATGTCTAACGATAATAATAATGAAGAAGAAATATTCAAACCTGAAAGTCAGGTTGAATTATTTGCTCCACAACCTGTTCGTGATCCTCCAAGTATAAATACATCACCTTCTGCACCATATAATTTAAGGTTTGATAACTCTAGATCAGTTTCTCCATGTCATATAGATGATGATAATGACCATAGCAATTCTATAATGCCTTCAATTGAAGATGAATTAACTAATCATATAAATAAAGAACAAGAACAAGAACAAGATACTGATATTGAAGATGATATTTATAATGTTACTCAAAGTAGTCCAAGAAATAATAATACTATTTTACCAAATGATTTAGTGACGGCAACTTCTCAAAATCCAACAATTGTATTAGAATTAGATATGGATTGTAATGTCAAATTTTTAAGTAAAAGATGGGAAGCAATTGTTGGTACAAAGATAAGTAAAATATTAACAAAACCTATTAATGATATAATAGTAGGTACTGAGGAAGATAAACAAATCTTTAATAAAGCTGTTTCAATTATGATGGTTGATGATGATAGTTATAGAGTTAATTTTGTTGTACAGACAAATCTTTTTAATAATAAACGTGAACATAATAACACAAAACATGAAAATGAAAATGAAAATGAAAATGAAAGTCAGAAATCTTTATCAAGTAGTAACGATAATAATAACAACAACAACAATTACAAAGCTACAAATATATTAGAATATAATGACCATAATGATACCAATAATATAAGTGAATTATCTTTAAATAATGATCTTGATTCAGATAATGAATATGAAAATAATAATTTTAATCATAATAAAGACATTGATGTTGAAAATTATTATGATAAAGAAGAAGATAATATAGATGATGAAATAATAACAGTACATTCAAATGCTTCAACATTATCAACAGATGGTGATTTTATAGAATTAGAAGCTCAAGGTATCTTAATTCATGATAAATATACAAGAAAAGCAGTTCATTCTATGTGGATAGTCAAGCCTGCTATTGCTCCAAAGGAATTAACTTTAGAGCTTCCTGATGAATTAGTATTAAATTTAGGTTTTGGTATTAATTTATTTGAATCATATTTAATTTATCTTACAGAATCTGGTGTAACAGATGAAAATAATTTACCAAAACCTCCTCAAGAACTTTGTAGAATTTGTGAACAACATGTACCTAATTGGTGGTTAGAAAAACATTCTGAATTATGTCTTTTAGAACATAGAGTTGAAGATATAGTTGAAGCAGATCAAGATTCTTTAACTGATCATAGAAAAATACTTTCAAATTTATTAGATTTATTATCAAGAAGACCATCAATATCATCATCTTCAAATCAATCATCATCATCACCAATACCATTATCACCAACATTATCATCATCTACTACTTCAACAACAACAACAGTGGATGGTTCATTACCAACATCACCATTATTATCACCTAATTTATCTCCTTCATCATCAACTTCATCATCAGGTTCATCAGGTTCATCAATTTCATCTTCATCAATTATTGAATATAAAGGTTATCCTTTACCAATTCATACACCTGTTGATTCACCAATTCATAGAAGAAAAAATTCTGCACCATCAATTTTAGCAGCAAAAAGATTTCCAATTAAAAATTTAGATTTATTACTTCAATATTGTGAAGAAGCAATTAAAGTTAATCCAGGTGAAATTAGAAATGGAAATGAAAATGAAAATGAATATATTATTTCATATTCACCAAATTCAGAAAGAGCAATGCAAAATCTTTCATTAATTAAAATACCAGAATCAAGTGATCCAACAATTAAATTAATCACTGATGATACAAAAGTTTTAGTATTAGGTAAAATGGATGCAATTGAAAGATATGCACATACTTTACAATATTGTGATAAAATTACAAAAGAAACTGATGCAATGGTTTTAGATATGGTTAAAGAAACAATTAGAAAAATTAATGAACAAATGATTTTAGTATCAGATTTAGAAGATGATGATCATAATAATAACCATAATTCATTTTCAATTCAATCCCCTAAACCATATAAATCAACTGATAATAATTCAAGTTTAATCTTTGATCAAGCATATATCGAAAATACAAACCCATTATTTTCATTATCAAGAGATCATTTATTATTACATAATTCCAAAACAGATAATTTATCACCAAGATCATCAACTCCAAGAAGTACAGGTAGATCAACACCAATTTTACATGTTTCTCATAATGATATTAATAATATTAGTGATACTGAAAAAAGTGTTAAAAGTTCAAGTACAAGATCAACAGCAGTTTCAACACCAAAGAGACCTTTATCACCTAATTTTTCAAATCCAATGAGTTCAATTCAAAAAAATACAAGATTAGGTCATTCAAATAATTCATCATCAGCAATTAATAAATTAAGTATTTCAGGTAGTAGTACACCAATTTTAAGTCCATTGCTTTTATCAACTGATAATAATAATAGTAATAATAGTACTAATACTATTTATAATCATCATAATTCGAATTTATTAAGTATTTCAAATATTGATAGAAATCAATTATCACCATTATTATTACCAACAATGAATAAACCTTCATTACCATCACTTAAAGATTATGAAGTTATAAAACCAATTAGTAAAGGTGCATTTGGTTCAGTTTATTTAACAAGAAGAAAATTAACAGGAGAATATTTTGCAATGAAAATTTTAAAGAAATCAGATATGATTGCTAAAAATCAAATTACAAATGTTAAAGCTGAAAGAGCAATTATGATGGCTCAATCAAATTCACCATATGTTGTTCAATTATTTTCAACTTTTCAAAGTACAAATTATTTATATTTAGTTATGGAATATTTAAATGGTGGTGATTGTGCAACTTTAATTAAAAATATGGGTACATTACCTGATGTTTGGGCAAAGAGATATATTGCAGAAATTGTAGTTGGTGTTGAAGATTTACATTCAAGAGGTATAGTTCATAGAGATTTAAAACCTGATAATTTATTAATTGATCATAATGGTCATTTAAAATTAACTGATTTTGGATTATCTAGAATGGGATTAATTAGAAGACAAAAGGGAATCTCAACATCAAGTCCAATGATTAATGGTACATCATCATCAACAAATAATAGATTTGGATCATTCATCGAAAGTAATGATGATCCATTTAGTTCAAAGACAGTGCTAAGTAATAATTCACCACAAGGTCAAGGTCAACCTAATCAACAACCACAACCACAAGCTTTATCATCATCATCATCATTATCTCATCATCGTAGATTATTAAGTATTACACCATTTTCATTAACTCCAACATCACCTTTAGTTACACCAATTGGAAGTAGTAATCTTACATTTGATGAATTAGAATCAATGACACCATCTGATACTTCATCACATTTAATTCAACCACCTCAATTTAGTAATAAAACAATTCGCTCATTATCAAATACAAGTAATAGTTTACCAGGTTCACCATTATTAAGACCAATTTTACCACGTACATCATCACAAACATCATTTGTTTATCATGAAGAATCATCACCATCTGAAATTACAAATTATGCATTATATGAATCTCAACAACAACAGCAACAACATCATGAAGAAGATGAAACAAGAAGATTTGTAGGTACACCTGATTATCTTGCACCTGAAACAGTTGCTGGTGTTTCACAAGATGAAGTTAGTGATTGGTGGTCAATTGGATGTATGTTATTTGAATTTTTATTTGGGTATACACCATTTGGTGGGAATTCAACAGATGAAGTATTTGATAATATATTGAATGGTAAAATTCAATGGCCTGAAATACCAATTGATGAATTTAAAGAATATTGTTCAGATGAAGCAAAAGATTTAATTACAAAATTATTAATCAAAGATCCAATATTAAGACTAGGTAGTGGAATTGATGGATCGAATGAAATTAAGAAACATCCATATTTTAATGGAATTAATTGGGATACATTATTTGAAGAAGAAGCATCATTTGTACCAACTGTTGAACATCCTGAATCAACTGATTATTTCGATACAAGAGGAGCTGAAATGAATGCATTCCCAATTGAAGATTTAAATAATAATAGATTAGATGATGATGATAATGCTATATTAGATGATGATGATGATGATGTAGATGAAGATGAAGATGGTAGAGAAGGTGATGATGAAGCTGATAATAATGATAGTGAAGATAAGATTCATTTACCAAGATCAAGTAGTTCTAAACATCATAATATTCCACAACCTACAACACCAACGTTATTTATTAGATCAGATTCAAGTTCATCATCAAGTAGTGTTGGTAACAATAATATTAATAGACTTATTGGTGGTAGTGGTAGTGGTAGTGGCAGTGGATCATCAACACCGAATATTACTAAAAGAGAAAGAAGAGCAAGTAAATTAGCAATTGATTCAACATCATCAGAATTTGGTTCATTTAATTTTAGAAATTTAGCAGTATTAGATAAACAAAATAAAGATACAATCAATAGATTGAAAAATGAACATCTTGAGCATAGAAGTAGTATGTCATCAACAACGTCAACAACAAGTAATGATTATTTCATAGGTAATAATTCCACTGGTGGATCAATGACAATGGCATCAAGTGGTAGTGGTATTAGTATTGGTAGTAGTTCAGGTTCCGTGCCATTTCCTAATAGTTCTAGTAATATCAACAACAACAGTGTTTTAAATACACCAATTACAAGATCAAGAGCGTTATCATTAGGTAAGCCATTATCACCGGTAGTTAGTTCATTAGCAAATACAATTAATTCATCATCATCATTAAAGAGCAATAATAGTGGTAATGGTAATAGATTTGGAAGCTTATCATTAGAAACTGAAAGTAATAATGGATCAGGAGGATCAGGATCAAGTTCACAGAATACAGTACTTTCACCAGGATTACAAATGCAAAGAGTTAGAAGTGAGAGTGGAGGTACAACAAAATCAGGCTCATCACCAGTATTACCAAAGGCAACATTGAGTAAATTAACACCAAATTCAACACCAATTAATCCAACTATCTCGATCCCGCCATCAACAGCAGCGACAACTTCAGGAACAACAACATCAACAACAGAATTAGGATCACCTGTTATTAAATTCTTCAATAAATCAGTAAGTAGAGCAATGAGTAGTGATTTTTCACCATCATCATCATCTGATACAGAAGATATTTTAAACAATAAATCATCTGCATTATTTAGAATAAGTCAACGTAGATCATCAAGGAAGAGCATTCATAGAAGTTCCACATCATCAAGTAAGAGTGAACAATTAATGATGAATCCAATTCCAAATAATTTTATTTCAAATAATAGTGGTGGTACTACTAATAAACGTAATTCATCATCATTAAGATTTAATTTTGATGATCTTAAAAATAATCAAGAAGATACTAGTGTTACTACTACAGCTACAACAAACAACAACAATAACAACAAGGAGTTAATTTCAAAATACAAAGGAAAATTCAAATACTTGGATATTTTATTATGTGAACATATCCCCATTATTCGCTATTCAATTTCAAAAGATTTAGAAGAATTAGGATGTGAAGTTTTATCAGTTTCAAATGGTGCAGAATTAATCAAGAGATGTACAGGAGAAGTTAAATTTGATTTAATCTTGACTAATTTAGAGACCAACAACAATAAGAAGAATTCCAATCATGAATTAGATACTTTTGATGTTGTTAAATTGATTAGAAACACTAATGAGATTAATTTCAATACATTTATAATTGGTTTAACTTCATTTTATAAACAATCAATTGAATTAAATCTTAAGAATGGAGAGTTGTTTGATTTGATCTTAGAGTATCCTATTAATTTAGAGAAATTAATAATCGCCTTAACGAAATTCAAAGAATTTCAAGAAAATGAAGAACAGGTTATTATTAGTGATAATGAATAATAAATCTATATAATGTACATAATATTTTTTTTTTTCAATTTTTTTTTTCTTTTTCTTTTTCTTTTCAATTTATTTATTTATACTTTAATAGGATTTAATAAAGTTATGAAACCTAATAATATAAATATCCCGAAATATTTCAAATATAATTCACTTTTAAACTCCAAAGGTTTAGAATTATTCAAAAATTTAATGAAAATAAAAGTAAATGACTCAAAACTAAACAATTTTTCAACTCTATCAATACAATTCTTTGAAAACTTCTCTTTATCCAAAGTATCAATCAAGTTCAAGACATTACACCATTTTTCAGTATTGGAATCTCTTGTAAAACCAGTGAAAGTTTCTTTATTGTTATAATATGATTCAATTGTTTCTAATGGACCACCTGAATTACAAGCTAATACTAATTTCCCCTTAGACATAGCTTCAATTGGTACAATCCCAAAATGTTCAAAAGATGGGGTATATAACAATAACAAAGTATTATTCAATAAAATATCTTTAATTTGATTGGAAATGGATGGTAAAAAGATAACGTCAACATTACTTATTTCATTCAATTCATTAATTTCTTTTAAATTGAAAAAAGTCTTGAATTTCAATTTTAAATCATTACAATTTTTTTGTAATTCAATTAAATATTCAACATTTTCTAAAACTCTTTTATCGTATCCACCAGAAATTATTAATTTTTTATTAGTCTGGGGATTTTGAAATTTATACATTTGAAATGAAGTAATTGCTAATTCTATATTTTTCTTTTTTTCAAATCTATTAATACTTAAATAATATTCAAATGGAATAGTTTCAGTCAACTCCGGTTCCGACTGTTCAGGAATACAAGGATATAATACATTTAATTCTCTGTTTTGCAAAGATTTAAAAGTCTTTTGAACAATTGATTTAGTAAAATTTGAATTAACAAACAATAAATCAGAATAACTAGTTGAAATTTCTTCAAATTTATCGAATAAATATCTATAAATTCTTTTAACAATTGAATTATGAGAAGATAATAACAAATCAGGAAAATGAATATAAAATGCAATTAAAGTATTTTTATTTTTAAATAAATGTAAAATTGGAATAATAAAAGATAATTGATCTAAGATAATCAAATCATACTTGAAAAAAGTTCCAGTTAAGATTAAATAAAAACAAATATATAATTGTCTTAAGATTGCAAAGAAGATTTTAAATTTACCAAAGAATGAAACAGGTAAAAAATCACCTAATACAATAACATTTATCTTATTTAATTTAATTTCATCAAAACAATGATTTAAATCACAATGTGAAGTATAAATTGTGACATTTTTAAAATTTGAAGGTTGAGATTTTAATGATAAAGCAGCATCAACGATTAATCTTTCAGCACCACCGATTCCTAAATCAGGGTGAATAAAACAAGTTTCTTTCATTATGTAGTGGATTATTGATATTGTAATAAAAAGAAGAAGAAGATATTATAAATGTCATTTAATATATTATATGTACACGTTAAAATCAACTTTAAGTGCGTGGGGGAAAATCTGGTGTAAGGTGGTTTTGCTTGTTTGATATTTTTTTTGATTTTAATTTAAGCATTATAATTAATAACCACACATGGCTGTAAATAAAGTTAAATAACACCAAACTAAAGCCAAAACCAACTCCAAAAATGTTAGTTCCACCAGATAATTTTGCATTAGTAGAAAAGGGAATTTATAGAAGTTCAAGAATAACAAGTATAAATCTTCAATTTTTAAAAACATTAAAATTAAAGACAATTTTATGGATTGATGAAGAAACTTTACCAAGATTAATTAATTTATTTATTGAAGAAAATCATATTAGACTAATTCAATTAAAGATTATTGAAGAAGAATTAGAAGATAAAGAAGAAATAGATAAGAGTAGTAATGATAATAATAGTAATAATAAAAAGAAAGATACCAAGAAAGATCAAAAAGAAGATAAAGAAAATGAAGAAAATTGGATGATTATTAAACCAAAAGTTATGGGTAAAATATTAGAGATTATTTTAGATTTTAAAAATAATAGTAATATTTTAATTGTTGATAAAAGTGAATTTATAATTGGTATGATTAGAAAATTACAAAAATGGAGTTATTCATCAATTTTAAATGAATATAGATTATTTATTGGTAATAAATTTAATTATTTTGTTGAAATATATCTTGAAATGGTTGAAATTGAGGTTATAGATAAAGAAGAGGAGGAAGAAGAGGAAGTACTAGAAGAAGAAGAACAAGAAGAACAAATATCATCATCATTAATAGGTAGTATTGATATAGCACCAGCCACAATGACGATGACACCAGCCACACCAAGATCAACATCAATATCTATTAACAATAACACAAATTCTTACAGTACATCAATTTCAAATTCATTTAATAATAACAATAACAACCATACACCACTGTCATTATCATCATTATCACCACAAATACCAAAAAATTTATTAAAATTAATGGAAAAACGTAAGAAAAGTAAGAATACAACAACAATAAATAATGAGACTACATTATTAATAAATTCAAATTCCCCAAATACATCGGCAAAATTAACTAACACTAACACTAACACTAACACTAACACTAACACTAACACAAGCACCACAACCCCAATTATCCCAATTAAGCCAATAAAAATGAGCAAAATCACCATCGCTTTACCGAATAAGGAAACCCTTCCAAAATGGTACACCCACACAGCAAATGAATATTTCAGCGAATTAATTAATTATTAAGAAGAAAATTAACCTTTTTAATTTAGCCATTATTAAAAAGGTTTCCGGTAAAATAATCTCGGCTTTTTCAAATAATCTCGGTGCTATGACACAAGCGCGGATATTAATTAATTATCGGTTTTGAAAGGCATTCATTACATACATACATACATCAAATAAAATAAATTAAAATAACCGGCATGAAGGGTTTTCATGCTTAGAACTTAAATGACAATACACTGGTCGGAGTTAATGTTTTAGAATTGGGACTTCTTATTTCCTTCTTGCATTTTTTTGCTTTTAAATTAAAATTAAAACCAAAAAAGAAAAAGAAAAAGAAAAAAATGTGACGACAAAATAAAATTAAAAATTTGACCGAAATCGTTTTTTTGATTTACCCTTTTTTTTCTTTCTTTCCTTCCCTTGTTTATTCATTCAATATATTTGTTAAATTAAATTAAACTACTTAAATCCAAAAAATGAATAACAAAGACTCAAATTTAAACCTTCCTCCGATATTACCACCAAATTCATATCCGACTTATCAACAACAGCATTTAAAATATAATACTAATAGTAATATCTCTCCTTTCAATCAACAGCAACAACAACAACAACAATATAACACAGCTCAACAACTTTTCCCTAATAATAATAACCATGCTGCTGCAAATATTTTATTAGATCTTAATAAAAATTCAAATAATAATAATAATTTAATTTCTAATAATAACTCAAATGCCGGTTATCAATATCCAACTATTTCAACCTCATTATCATCATCATCATCATCATCAACAAATAATAACAACAGACACTCATCATCTTCCTCATCATCAAATACTTATTATTCCGATATCCAACAGTTTCAAATAAGAAATCATCAACAACCACAAATACCTATTACAAATAGTATTCATTTACCTCCACCTCCTTCATTTTATGATTCCCCTCATAATAAATTACCATTACCTTATCCTGTTTCATATTCTTTACCAACTTTACCTCTCTATCAACAACCTCTTTATCAACAGCAACAGCAGCAGAAACAGCAACAGCAACATCAACATATTATAGGTGAACAACCATCTATTCAAGTTGAAACTTCAAACAACTCTATCACAAACTCAAATTCAGAATCATCAAAAAAGACAAGAATTAAAAGAGCTTGTGATCTTTGTAATCAACGTAGAACAAAATGTGATGGTAAATTACCTATTTGTAATCAATGTATTAAATCAAATTCCAAATGTTCTTATTTACGTGAAAAGAAAAAAAGAGGTAGAGCTTCAGCAAATTACCCAAAGACTATTGTACGTAGAAAATTAACTAAAAGACAAAGATTATTAGAAGAAGAACAAATCTTAAATATTAATCCATCAATTTTAAAAATTGAGTCATTTTTAATTGATTTAAAAATTTCTTTCATTGAAGCAAATGAATTATTTAATTTATTTTTTAATGATCCAAAAAATATTTTAATTAATCCTTCTTCTTTATTATTAAATCAATTTGATAATAAATTTACAAGAATTTTAAACGAATATTTAACATTATCAATAATTTGTGTACAATTAATTAGAGATAATCAAAATTATAATTTATTAGATGAAATTTCACCAAATGATTCAATTTTTAAAATAATTGAAATTTTAGAATCTTATTTATTTGGTGAAAATAATTTAAATTCAAATTTAAATAATTTAAATGATGCAACAAGTAAAATATTAATTTATTTAAATTATCAAGAAATTAATATTTTTTTAAATTTAACTGAAAAGGCAATTAAATGTTATGAATATTCTATTAAGATTTCAAAAGATTTTAAATTAATTGAATTAGATTTATTTGAAAATCATCAACCTTTAACTTTTTATGATTATTATATAAAAGAAGAATTAAGAAGAGTTATTTGGTATTTATATACTATTGATAAATTAGTTTGTTATGGATCCCCTAAAAATTTATTATATTCAATTGAAGATTTAATTAATGTTTATCAACCATTAGATGATAAATTTTTTTATAATTTAAAAGAATTAAAAAAAATTTATTTAAATAATTTATCAATTTTAAGATTTAAAAAAATAGATAAAAATTTCAATAATTTTCAATATTATTTCAATCATTCAAATTTCTTTAATAAAATTATTTTACAAGCAATTATAATTGAACAAATTAAATTAAATAATAATGAAATTGTCTTGAAAGATATTGAAATTTTTAAATCATTTTTAAATAAAGATAAAAATTCATTAACTTTAAACAACAATTTTTTAAATCTTAAATCCTTATCTAAAATGGACTCAAATTTATTATTTGAATTAATGTACTTTGAATTCTCATTAATTATAATAGAAGATTCATTAAATGATGGATTTAACGATGACCCATTGAATTATTATTTCAATAATTATAACACTAAATTCAAACCAAATGAAGATAAATTAATGAATGAAATCAATAAATTCAATACAAAGAATAAATACTTGAATACTTTTATTAATGAATCAAATAATTTAGTTATTTCAAATAATTATTCATTTATAAATACTTTGAATTCAAAGATTAATTTATTAAGCAAGATGAATGAATTAAATAAAGGATTAAATGATCATTATTTCCAATTTGTTATATTCCTATTCTTCTTTGCAATTCAATTGTTGTCATTCATAGACTCTTTGAATTTTGGTACAGCAAGAACAACAACAACAACAACAACAACAACAACAGAACCATCAGAATCACCAAATCCACCATCACAAAAAATACTAGATTTCAAATTAAATGATTTAAAAACAATAATTCGTGATTTTTTAAAATTATTTCAATTATTTACAGAAAAAAACAAGATTAAATTAGATGCAGTTAAGATCCTAGTTAAATTAATTGATGATTCATTAAGAGATTTAGATAAATTTTTAGTATTAAATGATTATAATGATATTGCAAATAATAATCGTATAAAAAGATTAATGACTTTGAAAATATTTAATTTCAAAGAAGATGGTAATGGATTAGCTTTATGAAGAAAATATAAAGAAACATAAATAATTAAGTAATATTAAATACTAAAAATACGGAAAATATAAAAAAACACAAAAACTGAATAATAATAAAAAGACATTAAAAAACTAAACTAATAAAAACAACAAAACACAAACAATCTATTTTTCACCTTCACCTTCACCTTTACTTTCTTCTTCTTCTTCATTAACTTCTTCTTCACCTTCTTCAGCTTCACCTTCTTCAGCTTCTTTCTTTTCTTCACCTTGATTTTCTTCATCATCAGAATCATATGAAATTGAATCTAATCCCATATAAACCAACATCAACTTCTTATGAGATTCAATATCTTTAATATCAGTAGATTTATTATCTTCAAAAGCAGGTATAGCATCCATTGTTGAATTCCCATTAATATCTAACCTTGGTTTTTTATAAGTAATTTCACGAGACTCAAATAATTTATTAACTTTTTCATCTTCGATATTCTTGGATAAATCTGTGATTTTTTCAAGACACCTAGAGATATTGAATGATGTACCTAATTCACTTGAGATTCTTGTCCATCTTCTTTCCCAATCTCTCTTTATTGCATTAATTAATCTAACTTCTTCTAATTTTGTCCATTGTTCATTACGTTGTTTATGTGATCTTAAATATCTCATTTGTACTGCTTGCCATGAATGTTTATTACCAATTAAATTCGCAATTGTTTTCCATGAATATTTTTTTTCTTCTTTATAAAAAATAATCAATGCATCTTCATCTTTTGTCCATTTTTGAATTTGATATTGTTTCATTTTACGTTTAATCTTTTCAGGTGAATCAATTATTGATGTAGAAGATTCATCATCAGCAGTGGCAGTGGCTGAAGCAGCTGTAGCATCAACTATTTTGGATGCTTCATCTTTAATTATTGGTGTATCTTTTGAATCATTTGTTGTTTCAGATGTTTCAGTTGTGGTTGTTGGAGCAACTACAGCAGCATCAGAATCGGAAGGTGCGACGGCATTGGGAGTTGTTGTTGATGATGTTGATGCGGCAATATCTACAGTAGATGAAGCTTCAGTACTTGGAAAAGAAGACATTTTAAGTATTAAGTATTCTAATATAGATAGATTATGTATTAATGGAATAAAGTAGATTATACTATATACTATACAGAAAAGAGGAAAAGAGTAAGAAAAATTTTAAAGGGGGGACTGAAATGGCAGAAAGAGAAATTGAGCGAAATCGAGAAAAATCCCAACAACAGTAAATTATGTGAGTAAAATGTTGTTGCTGTGTGCGACATTTGATTGGTTGTTTGTGGTCATTGTTGTTTTGTTGACCATTTATTCATTCCAAATCTTTTTGTTGGTGTTGATGTTGTTTGAACTAATGGTTCTGTTGTTGATTCAACTGTTGTTGTTCTATAGTTATTGTTATTAGTTACGGGTGAACTATATGCTCTTGAATAATTTGGTTGTTGTTGAGGCGGTTGAGTTTGTTGCTGATATTGTAATCTTGGATTAATTAATGTATTACTTGTACTTGATCCATTATACCTTCTAGTCTCTGGCTGTGATGGTTTGATCGGTGATGTAGATCTAATACTTTCATTATCATAATTGGTATGATTACTATAACTTCTAGTTGATGATGCTGAAGAAGTGGTGTTATTATTAGTTTTAAATCTATTCATTCTTTGCTGCTGTTGTGGTTGTTGAGGTTGTCTTTGTGGACTTAAATACTGTGTTTGTTGCTGTTGAGGCTGTTGTTGTTGCTGTTGCGGAGGAGGTTCATTTCTTTGAATTCTAGGTTTTAATTCATTATCATTATTAAACCTACTTGAATACGAAGCCGATATAGATGATGCTTGATTATCATTACAATTTTCATATGAACCAGACTCACTATACCCATTATTACTACTCTGAGGAACCAACCACTCAGGAACCTCAATCCCATTCTCTTGATAAAACTTCAACATTTCCTTATGAACTATAGTCTTTGATAAATTCGAAGAATCATCTTCTTCGAAATTTAATACTGTGTTGGAATTGGATGTTGATGTTAATGATGAACTTAATGGTTCTTTGAATTCTTGTTTTAATTCACTTGCTTTGTCTCTTAATTTACCTATGAATCTGCTCATTTTCTGTTAGATGTATTGAGTTGGTTTAATGTATATAGATTAAAAACCACAGTGATTGATGATATATCCTTTGCCTCCTCCTTATATTTTCTTTTACATAGCGAAATTTAAAAAATCAAAAAAAATGTTTCATTAAGAGATTTTAGGAAATAAAATTTACTAATAATAATAATAATAATAAATGATTAATAATTATTTGTATATTTATCTATTTAAAGTAAAAAATACTTACTTACTTAATTGTTCTTTCTTAAACTTCTTATAAAGTCTTTTCAGTTAAATAAATATCATATTCATCTTTTAAGATCTTCATAATTGGATCATTAATTTCAGGAGACATTGGAGCATATAAACCTGGAGTAGAGAAAATACCTTCACCTTTTAAGACTTGTAATGAAGCAACGGCACATGGAACACCGACTAATTTGGCCATTGATGAGTAACCACCAACAACACCATAATCAATTAAAGTTGAAGTTCTTATTTCAGTTTCACCATTAGCCCATTCAATACCAAATTTATGTTGTAAAATAACTAAATCTCTTTCACCTTCTTCATATTGCATCTTTTGTTCTAAAGTAGCACATAAAGTATCTAATGGGTTACCTCTTGGAGTAATTTTATCATCAGAGAATAAACCTAACCATTTAAAACCTGATAAAATTCTTTCTTGATCAGCTTCATCTTTAAAAGTAGCTAATTCAACGATTTTAGAAGTTAAATCAGATTCAGAAGATGATGAAGCACCAATATATTTAGCTAAAGCATCTTTCCAACTTGTTTCAGAAGATTCAAAAATTTCATTTGAATCATCTTTTAATAAACCTAAATCAACTAAAACTTTAATAAATTCTGGGAAACCTTGAAATCTTAAAGTACCTCTAATAACAGTTTCAGCTTCTGGAATATTATATAATTCTTTATAAGTAGTTGAATCTCTATTTGGATAACAAACTAAAGCATAACCTGGATAAATGAAATAAGGTTTAGCAGTAGCCATTAAATCTTCAGAAGAAACATTAACTAAATCACCATTAAGATAATATTTAGCTTGATTTCTTAAAGCTAATAAAACACCTCTTGAAGACCAAGAGAATTTATAACCTAAAGGATTATCAGAATCTTCAGGAGCTGGTAAACCACCACAATAAGATAAAAATGATTTAATTTTACCACCAGCTTTATGAACTTCATCAATAGTTTTAACAGCATATAAATGATCAATACCTGGATCTAAACCGATTTCATTCATAACAATGATACCAGCTTTTTTAATTTCAGGTTCTAATTCTTTTAATGCAGGAGAAATATAAGAAGTTGTTAAAACATTAGTATGACCAGATTTAATAGCGGCTTTAACAACAGCAGCATGATAAATATAAGGAATTAAAGAAATAACTAAATCATGTTTGTTAACTTCAGTAGCTAAAGCTTCTTCATCAGTAACATCTAAAGAAATAGCTTGAGCAACATCACCAGCTAAAGCTTTAGCAGCAGAAAGAGTTCTACAAGCAACAGTAACTGTAACACCTTCAGATTTAGCTAAGATATCAACGGTTGGCTTAGCAACGAAACCAGAACCTAATAATAAGACGGATTGAGCCATTTTAGTATAGTATATTTAAATGATCAATTGATAAGGAAAGAAGAAAAAACAGGAAAAGAAAGAAGAAAAGAAAGGAGCAATTAGTTTAATGTAAGAGTGATTTATGAATCAAGGATTTTTCTTTATCATCGATTTTTCAATTTCAATTTTCTTCGAGGAAATTCTTAAATTTTTTAAATTTCCCTTTTTGGGTTATATAACGCCCCTTTAATTGAGTTATTTTTACTGTTTTATTTATGATTATCATTATGATAAAGATCAACTGACAAATATAATCAAGAAAGTAGAAAGTATAGTAATAATAGCTAAGAAATAAAAAAGACAAAGACAAAGACATAACAAACACAGCCTAGTAATTAAGAGAAAAGGTTAAAAATGCGGGTAACCAACTCCTGTAACCCTTAAAGACTAAAAACAACGCACATGATTAAATTGTGATAAGATTTGTTAATTACGGAATCATTGAATAAATAACACAGCCTTGTCGCTTACTTCCCACTTAAACACTTCAACACTTTCACTGCCTTCTTACCTAGATCCGGGTAAAGAAAGAAATCGCCAGAACTAAAAACAACACACCTTTGGCATTTTAGATAAGATAAGGAAAATACAGTTAGTTAAGTAGTTAATTAGTTGATTTAAATTTAGTTTAATGAAATCATTTATTTTGCATTTTATTATTACTAAATGTGTGGTGGATTTTCTTTTCTTTTCTTTTCTTTTCTTTTCTTTTGTGTCAAATCAATTAATTAAAATGTTGTTAATTTGATTTTCTTTATTAAAAAAACACTAATTTAATTCAATAATTTACAATTATAATTCAAAATGTCATTCAATCAATTAAGTAAATTAAATTAAAGGAATTAAAAAAAAGGAACCCTTTAAATTATTCTTTTACATACAATTTATTAAGAGCGCCCTTAAATTGTTATTATATACTTTTCCTTCTTTTATTTGCCCTTCTAAATTATTTTACTTTTTATTAATAAATTCCCCCTCCCCCAAAACGTTAAAGTACCCACTCTGTAACATGCCCTTAATATATATATAAAACTGAAAAAAAAATATAGATATTATCATTAAAAATCACAAAGTACAAAAAACAATTTACCCGGAAAACCACCAATATGTGTGTAATGTGCAAATATTTTTTCCCTTTTTTCATTTCATAAAATTTTATTTTATTTTAATTTTATTTGCTATATTCTTTTTATTTTTTCCACTAATTAAATTAAAATAAATCACCAAGAAATTCTATTTGAATTTTGAATTATTACAGATAAAGAAATAAAAAAGGAGATACAATCAAATCAACGGTTTTTTCTCTCCCCCATTATTAATTCAAGATTGTGAATAAATGCAGGTACATTAATTTATTATCTTTTTTTTAATAAAAATTTTATATATAGTGTATATATAAAAAATTTGGGATTATATCACCAATTTTACTTCAAAGAATTTAGTAAATAATTGTTAAACAAATCCCATATATTAATTTTTTATTTTTAAATTTTTTCTAATATGAATCTTTCTCTTTATATTTCAATCAAGGCGTTTTTTAATTAAAAGTCTTTTCTTGGAATTAATAGGAAGATTTTGAGTATAATTTAAAAATAGGAAAACCTATCTGCAGAGGATTTTATGATTAAAGGGGTATTTTTCTTTTAAGTAAGAAAGTCACTTTAAAATTTAATGAATAAAAATCCTTTGATGATAGATTACATTATCATTATTAGTAAAAAAAACGGTTAAACTTTCTTTTTCTTAAACCGAGTGAGCGTGAGTGAGAGATTTTTTAGGATTTATTTGCTGTCCTTTTCTTTATTGTATTATTGTATTATTTTATTGTATCTACTATTATATAACCAAGATACAGGGTATATATATTCAAACTTCTAGGCGTATGTATCTATTAAACAATAACAGTAAAAAAATCACACGTTCACAAGTTAAACAAATAAGGGTTTACATTTACTTTTACTTTTATTTTGCTTATACATTTATTAGCGGACATAATTAAAAAAATTAAAATAAACAGATTTGTACCGTGTATGTGTTATGTCTTTAATGGTACATAATATAAAATCTAAAAAAACAGAAGATAACAAATAAGATTAATTTAGTAAAAGATTATAATCCACAATATAATAAAGACTAAAAAGGATTTCTTATTGTTTGTGCTTTTATTGCTGATCTTTTTTTTTAGTTAATATGAAATTCAGTTGGAAACGTAAATTAACGGCGGATAATTTTTTGAAAGGAGAGGAGAGTTGAGGATTAATTTCATTTATTATCCCTGATGATTTTGAATTTATATTGTTGTATTGAACGGAGATAGATATACAGCATAGTATATATATATACCTGTATAGTCGTCAATACAATGCAAACAATCAAAACAAAACAAATAAAATAAAATACCCACTGTAATCCAAAAGGACGTTAATATTTAAAAGCCCGATTTAATAAATACACTTTTAAAAAATTCGATATTTCCGTTTTTACGCTTTTTTAAAGCTAAATGGGTTTACTAATATTATATAGATTGATTAGTAGATAGATAGATATTAAAAAGGGGGATATAGAAAAGCATATATACACGTTTACCCCTCACATGGTAATAATGTAATATATAATAAAATTAAAAGTACACAAACACATGGCATAATTAGACACAGGCAAAATTAACTAAGTAACAAACTAAACAGCACCCTTAATTGTAGTATATTAGTCAAATTTTTTTCAGTTTTTCTTTTCACAATTTTTTTGATTCAATTTTGTTACAACAAGTTGTTTTACTTTATTTAATTACTATTACTATATTTATTCTGTTTTTTTATATTCCAATTTGACTATTCATTCATTCTTTTGCTTTCTTTTATATTATTTAATTTCATTGCTGTTTTTTTCTCTCTTTCTTTTTCTCTTTGCCTGACTTCGTCCCCTTCCACCCTTCCACCCTTCCACTGCCACACACACCCCATATATATCACACACAAATCATGTTCAGAGCAAAGAAAAAATCATCTCCTTTACCGTCACATTCACGTTCATCTTCATTATCAATAAATTCAATAGGTGATTATAAAAAACTAAATAAATCTAAAAATCAATTTCGATTCTTATTAAAATCAATAAATAAATTTAAAAAATCAAAAAATTTAAAAATTATAATACCTTTATTATATTTTTTATTATTTTTAATAATAATAATTTCAAAATCTTCATCAAATTCATTTATAATATCATCAAATTCAAATTCATTTAATAATTTCTTATCGTTAAATAAATTTCAAAATAATTTTAATAATGATAAAATTGCTTCAATTTTACAAAATTCTTATAATGAAAATATAAATGATGATCATTTAAATAGTCATTTACATGTTGGTAATACCAATAATAACAATAAAGATAAAGATAACTCAATCAAAGTTTCTTCAACTTATAAATCATTTCCATATAAAGCTGATGCAATGGTTTTACCAAATTCTCCTTATAAACATGTTAAAGATTCAACAGATATTAGAGTTACAAAACAAATTTATTTTAATGCAATTAATGAATTTTTAAAAAAATCAACAAATCAAGATGATTCAAATAACAATATAAATATTGATAAATTACCTGAATTAGCTTTCCATTGGAAAGATTGGATTGATATGCATGAATTAAATCCTTTAATTACAGAAAAACCAAATTGTTTTATTGCTGGTGTTTTAGGTAATAATGTAAGATCTGAATGGGATGGTTGTATTGATGAACCAACAAATGAAGAAAATAATTTACAATTTTATTTTAATTCACCTGCAATTTTACATGAATCTGAATTTAGATTAAGATTAAGAGGTAAAATTTATAATTATATGGTTGGTCCTGTTCCATCAAAATTAATCTTTTTAGCAGGTGATTTAGCCTTTGTTTCAAATATTAATCAAAAAGAAGAATTAATTAAAAATGGTTTATTAGATGAATATATTAGATCTAAATTAATTAATAATCCAAGTGCTGATATATTATCATTAGAAATCGATCCTAGGGATACAATTAATTCGTTAGAAGCAACATTAAATAGACAATTATCAGATGAAACAATTGGATCATCAGAAGTTGAATTAGATCCTGAATTATTTGAATTACCACCAAATAAAAAAAAGACAAAATTATCATTATTAGCAAAACATTCAGATTTAAAATATTTTCATGATATTTTATTAAAAAATAAAAATAATTTATTAAGTACAGAAAATTATGATTGGAGATTTTTTCAAAATCATATTAAAGATGATTCTGAAAGAAAGGCAAATTTTCATCAATTATCAAGAGCTTGGTTACATTTTTGTTCAAATATGGGTATTAATACTTGGTTATCACAAGAAGCTTTATTAGGATGGAGTAGAAATGGTATGATTGCACCATGGGAACATATTTTACATTTTGAAATTCCTGCAAAGGATATGTTAAAAATTTCAGAATCTTTTAATAATTCATTAATTATTACAGATCCATTAGATGGTTCAGGTAGTTATTATCTTGATGTTTCACCATATTTTATGGAAAGAGCAAGAGAAAATTCAGGTGATGCATCACCTGAACCAACAGATATTAGATTTATTGATGTTAGAAATGGTCTTTATATTGAGATTCATGGATTATTATTTAGTAAAAATGAATTAGATGTACCAAGTAATTATCTTAATTCATTTGGTAATGATTATTCTATAAAACAAGATTTAATTGATAATTCAAAAGTTAATGGATTAAATAAAGGTTTTATTAATTCAGGTTTAGGAATGTTTTATCATTTATCACAATTATCACCATTACATCGTACAATTTTTGAAGGTAAATTAGCAAATGTACCACAAAATGCTTATTTAATTTTACAACATCTTTATGGTAGTGTAGCAACAACAGATAATTTTAATGGTTATAGATATATACCACATTTAAGATTATGGGTTGATGAAAAGAAATGTAATTATGTACCAGATGAAGATATATTATATTTTGAAAAAGGTGGATCAAATTTCATTGGAGCATGTCATGATTTAAATATTTGGAAAGAATATAATAATACACAACAATCCACATTGTTTAAAATATTAGAATTGAAAAAGGAAAAAAATGATGAATTTATGATATTAACATCATTAGATGAATTACCAATTTTTTATGATGATATTTGGACACGTAATAGACAATTTGAATTGAATTCAAATTATAATATTGAATTATCAAATGATTTAAGAGATTTAACAAATGGTTATTTCATTGAACAATTTACTAGACGTCGTTAATAAAATAAATAGAATAAATAAATAGAATAAATAAACTACATTTATATACATAAAAACACAAAACACTTATAAAATTTAATTTAATTAGTTTAAAAAACACCGCCTGTAAAAAATTAAAGAGGGAGAAAAGAAAAAAAACCAACTCTTTCTTTCTCTCCACATAAAAGGTTTTAAAGTTAAAGTTAAAATTAAATAAGATAATTAGATTTAGATAAGATAAGATAAGATAATAAATAGAAGCACGTTTTCTTTAAACTACAAAATAACTCACATAAATAACCATCGATATTTTTTTTGAAAAAGCACAACAAAACCCATAAAAATCCGGATTTCAATTTCAATTCCGTTTGCCATCAACTCACTTCATTTCATTTCATTACACCTCTTTTTTCCTTTCATCTCTTCGATCACTTTATTCATCAACAATGACAGAATTAAAAGTTTGTGGTCATAGAGGGTACGTAACGTATACTTTTAACTTTAATCACACAAGAAAAATTAAAAAAAGACTCGAACCAAAACTCCGAGCTTAACTCCTTGGGTCTTCCCCACACATCACATACTAACTAATTAATTAATTAACAGATATAAATCAGAGTATCCTGAAAATACAATAATTGCATTCACCAAGGCAATCAAACACGGTGCTAAAGTTATTGAAACTGATTTACATATTTCATTAGATGGACACCTAGTCATTTCACATGATATAAACACACTTAGAACCTATGGGATTGATTATGATATCACAAAGACAAACTATTACCCAACTTTATTTGAATTATCCACAATTAAATCACCCAATGTGAAAATGCCATTGTTTTCAGATGTTTTAAAATGGGTCTATGAATTACCTGATCAATCAATTCAATTGATGTTAGATATCAAGCGTGATAATGATCCGGTTTTAGTGAATAAATTAATCCTTGAGGAAATGATTAAAGTTGCTCCATTAGAATACTGGTATCCGAAGGTAATATTCGCAATATGGTCAAGTGATTATTATGATGAATCCATCAAGGATTTCGAAATTTGTAATGTTTCTATTGATTTACAAATTACTGAATCTATCATAAAGTATTTGGAAAAAGAGAAAAATTATAAATTGAAGTATATTTCTATGATTCATTTTTCATTGATTGATAATTCATCATGTAAACAATTAGTTGAATTAGTTAATAAATATGATTTAAAAATTTGGTTCTGGACAATCAATGATCCAAAATTAGTCAATAAAAGTTTTAGTTATTTCAATAATAGATTATCAGGTTTTATCACAGATGATCCACCATTGATTTATAACCATATCCATAAAGAGCAAAATAATTTAACAAATTTTAGATTCACTTGGGGTGAAACTTTCCGTTATACTTATCAAACATTCCTATATAGATCTTTCTTGTATTTTATTAGAAGAAAGTATAATATGGGACCTGTCTTTATGTTTTTAAGAAGAAGTGGATTTATTTAGTTAAGGAATTAAGATTTTCTCAAATTGAAAAAACAAAAGTTATAAGATTGTTTATTTTTACATCAACTTTTGATTTATATATATTACATAGTTTTATTATTAACATATATCAACACTACCAGTAAATATGAAATTCATTAGATTATTATTAATATTTTATTTAACTTGTCTTTCAATCGAAGCTAAATCTAATAAAACTAAAAATATAAACCAATTTTTTAAAATTGGAAATTTCTTCAATTCATTACAACCAAAAAACGAAGATCTTGAACCATTAAATATTGAAAATGGGTTCTTCAAAAAATCAAAACCATATCAAATCAATACCAATGAATTGAATCAAACTGAGTTAATTATTAATTCAAATAAATTAAGTAAGAATTTAAAAAATTTTAAAATCAATGAAAATAATGAATTACTTGATCCAATTTTCATTAAAAATTTACAAAAATTAAATTATTATTATATCATTGAATTAGATACGATTTACCAAGATTGGAATATTGATATGTTTTCAAAATACATTGAAATCATCAAAAAATTCAAAAATAATAGAAATTTATTAGGGTTTATACTAAGTTATAAAACCAATAATGTCGATTCATTACCATTCATTAAATCAATTATAAAAGATTTAAAGAAATATATGTATTCTACAAACAAGAGATTCATACCAATTGGGTTGAAAGTTAATTTGAATTTAAAGTTAAATGAGTTACAATTAAAATACTTAACTTGTGATTTCACCAATCTTAATCAAAGTTTAATGTTGGATTTTTATTATTTTGAAGGTTTCAATGAAACAAATTCAAATATAAATTATTTAGAAGCGGTTAATAAAACCAAGATATTGGAGGAATCTGACAATTGTCCTTTGGATTTAGGTTTACATCCAAAGAATTTACCACATACACCAATTTCTATAAGATGTGATTGTGTTATGTCAAGTTTAAATTATATGATCAATTATAAATATTTAAAAGCAAATAATTTAATTCAACCAAATATAATTGATCAAATAATAAACAATCTTTGTGAAAAAATTTATTGTTCAACAATTGAAATTGATTTATTATTAGGACATTATGGAATGTTATCTACTTGTAATAAATTACAAAAATTATCAATTACATTAAATCGGTTTTTCACCGCATTTCCTGAATTATATGAAAATAAAGATTATGATTTCAAAAAAATTGAAATCTTAAATGATTTAATAATTGATAAAAATATCGTTTTAAAAGCAAATTATGATTATGGAGTTAATAATACTGGGAAATTATTATCATGTAAAGAAAATATCAAAGATGATTGGTCAAGATATGTCAAAGGTAGAAAATTAAATTACGACAACAATGAATTCAAATTTGAAATGGAAAATGTTGATGATGATATTGAATTTAATAAAAATTTAAAAAAATTTAAAAATTCAGTTTCATCAAATAAAATTATTTTAAAAAATTTAAAAATTAATAAAATTTATTTATTTATATTACTTACAAGTTTAGTTACGTTAATTATTTAGTCTTTGAACCAAATCCAAAACCAGGAAATGAAGTTGGATTGATAAGATTTAATGATTTTTTAACTTTTGGTGCACCAAATATATAATGTCTCTTTTCACCTTTAACATCAATTAAAACATAAATTAAATCTTGTTTAATAAAATTTTCATCAATTGCTTCTAATTGAACAGTACCAATCTTACCATTATTTGTATTTTCAACATGAAACCTCATTAATAAATGTTCCATACCATCTTTACCTTGAAATTTACTTGATGAAACAGGCCTATTTCTAGTCCATTTATCATTTGTAATATTTTCACCATAAGCTTTTAATCTAATCTTACCATTATTTGAATCGATTTCACTTTGTGTATAACCTAACATCAATAATGATTTATTATCTCTTTCAACCATTGAAACAACTCTATTAAAAGTTTGAGTCTCACCAGATGGTGAAAATAATTCACTAAATAATAAATACATTGAAACTGAAGCTAATGAAATAGCACCACAAACTAATACTGTTGAAATTGAAAATTTTGTGGTTCTTTTAATAAGACTATATAAATCGATTCTTTCCTTCTTTGGTTTCTTTGTGTTAGTTGTAGTATCTTTATTGGTGGTATCATTTTTTATTTCTTGAAAAATCGAATTATTTAATGTTGAAAATGTTTTGAAATTATTCAAAAGACCAGGCCTACTTAAACTAGTTCGTAAAAGGGAACGTGATTGAAAACGATATGACATAGTTAATGCGGAAATCATTATTGACATTGATACTATTTAAATGATTATTTAGTTAAAAGTAAAAGAAAAAAAAAATCATCCAAATTTCTCCATCTTATATTCTTTCATTGAATTCAATTTTTCTTTGTTCATCGATAATAATATGATGCACAGCCGTTAAAAGTTTCACCCAAATTTCCATGTAAATTTAGCATAAATCAACATTTATTGATATATTATATTACTTAAAATCACTTTTTAATTACTTCCATAATATTGTCAATAATTCAGTGTTTCTATAACTATAGTTTATTACGCATTAAATTATATTAAATATCGAGTTTTATTTAATTATATACTTAATTTTGGGCTCAATTTTCATGTCACTTTAATTCCATATTCCATGATGGACATACCCGTTAGAATTACTATGATAAAACTTTAGAAAAATAGAGGAAATTTTCTACAATTTGCAACTTTAAAAGTTTTTGAATTCCATTGGGAACCTTCTGAAAATCGAAGTTAGAAATGAAAACAAATAATTACGTTACCTAAATAATCCGACCAAGCGGGCCTCAAACCCGGTACGAAGTTGCCCCATTGGTGTAATGGTTATCATATCGTCTTCCGGCGACTAATCAAGGTTTTAAATTTTTGATGGAGCGAGGCGTTTGGTTGTGGGTTCGAGTCCCACATGGGGCCGAACTTCTTTTTTCGAAAATCTTCTTGGAGTATTATGGTTAATTTAAAATAATGTTTATTACTTTTTGTTTTTGCCATTTTATATTTCTATAATATTCACACACACATATCTATCCAAATTATAAGAAGTAAATAAAAATAAATAACTTCGGCATTAAGAAGTCCATTAATTCATTCATATGACTAAAAAGATTATTTAGGAACAAATCCCTAATTCACGTGACCAAAAACAAAGAAACGTTTATTTTATCAGAGTCAAAAAAAAATTAAAAAGAAAATGGAATAGCGGCTAAAGATAAGAATAAGAAGAAATAGAGAGATGTAATGGTTAAATGAATAAATGAATAAATGAATACTTAAATAAATGTAAATAGGTAAATAAAGATATAACTAAAGCCATAGACGATATACATACATTATATAGATTACATACACATTCACATACATAAAAAGTAATTAATTTTATTACTCATAATAAAATCAAGAAAAATAATTCAATTAGGAAAAATTAATCGAGGTCAAATTTTTTTTTAAATTTTTTTTTTGAAATTTTTCTAAATAACCATTTTAACCTTCTATTCGGTTTCACTGTTTAGTTATAGTCAATCTATCCTTCTTTAACTCTACTTTTCAAGAGACCTAGTTTCAACACTTAAAAGGTTCTTTTTGTGTGTGTGTGTGTGTTTTTTTTTCTTCCAATTAAAGAAACAAAAAACAGAACCCTAACTCAATAAAATTGTCTTATCCCCTTCAATATGTGTGGTGTTTTAGCAATTGTATTATCTGATTCCAATCAAAATGCAGCCCCAGAATTATTCGATGGTTGTTTATTTCTTCAACATAGAGGTCAAGATGCTGCAGGTATAGTTACTTGTGGTGAAAGAGGTAGATTTTATCAATGTAAAGGTAATGGTATGGCAAGAGATGTTTTCACTGAAAATAGAATGTTAGGTTTAGTTGGTAATATGGGTATTGCTCATTTACGTTATCCAACTGCTGGTTCAAGTGCTGGTAGTGAGGCTCAACCTTTTTATGTCAATGCTCCATATGGTATTTCTTTAAGTCATAATGGTAATTTAGTTAATGTTTCTGAATTAAGAACTTATATGGATGAAGTTGTTCATAGGCATATAAATACTGATAGTGATTCTGAATTATTATTAAATTTATTTGCTTCAGAATTAGCAGTTTATGATAAATCAAGAGTTAATAACAATGATATCTTTTCAGCTTTAGAAGGTGTTTATAAAAAAATTAGAGGTGCTTATGCATGTACTGCGATGTTAGCTGGATATGGTATAATTGGTTTTAGAGATCCTCATGGTATTAGACCTTTATTAATTGGTGAAAGAATTAAAGATGATGGTTCAAAAGATTATATGTTAGCTTCTGAATCAGTTGTATTAAAAGCTCATAATTTTTCAGTTTATCGTGATATTTTACCAGGTGAAGCAGTTATAATACCAAAAAATACAATGAAACCTGAATTTAAACAAGTTGTACCAAGAGAATCATATACACCAGATATCTTCGAATATGTTTATTTTGCAAGACCTGATTCTGTTTTAGATGGTATTAGTGTTTATAGATCAAGATTAGATATGGGTATTAAATTAGCTAAAAATATTACAAAATCATTTGCAAGAAATGGTAAATTAGTTAAAGATGAAATCGATGTTGTTATTCCTGTACCTGATACATCGAGACATTCAGCATTAGAATGTGCAGTTAAATTAGGTATACCATATAGAGAAGGTTTTATTAAAAATAGATATGTTGGTAGAACATTTATTATGCCAGATCAAAAACAAAGAACTTCATCAGTTCGTAGAAAATTAAATGCAATGGCATCTGAATTCTATGGTAGATCAGTTTTATTAATTGATGATTCAATTGTTAGAGGTACAACATCAAAGGAAATTGTTAATATGGCAAGAGAAGCTGGTGCTAAGAGAGTTTATTTTGCATCATGTGCCCCAGTTATAAGATATAATCATATTTATGGTATTGATTTAGCTGATACAAAGGCATTAGTTGGTTATAATAAATCAGAAGAAGAAATTGCAGAAGCAATTGGAGCAGATGAAGTATTTTATCAAGAATTACAAGATTTAATTTCATCATGTCAAAGAGATGAAGAAATTAAAGATCAACAATTAGCCTTAACGCCGGTAGTTTCATATGGTACTGATTATATGAGTGATAATGAAATAATTAATTCACCTCTGGCTTCAATTGATGGGTATGAAGTTGGTGTATTTACTGGTAATTATATTACAGGTGATGAAAATTCTTATATTTTAGAATTAGAAAAAATTAGAGCTTTAAATCAAAGACTCAAAGAAAATAATGGTAAAAATAATGAATGTGAAAATATGATTGTTGATGTTAAAGCTGAAAATGATATTTCAATTTATAATAGTGGTGATTATTCTGCTTGAGTAATACTTCCAAAAACACACTTTGTAATCTTTTATTCTTTTTTTATTATTATTATTATTATTATTATTATTATTTACTATATACTATTATTAAAAAAATCAAAACAATTTAATTATTTATAAACCTTTAATTAAACGAGTAACTTCATCAATACCATCAACTTTCAAATCATTTAATTTTTGATTAACAACATTAATTAAATCATCAATTTCAATCAATTCACCATCATCATTTTCACCAGTACCTAATAATTTAACTCTAATCTTACCTTCTGGGAATTCTTCTTTACCTAAAATAACAGCTAATGGACATCCTGATTTTTCAGCAGCATCGAATTGTTTTCTTGGATTAGCCTTGGCTTTGTATAAATATTCACATTCAATACCTGCTTCCCAAAGTTTTGAAGCAATCATCATTCTTTCTTTTAAGAATCCATTCCAACCTTCACCACCACCAAATGCCATGACATAAACTTGTGTGGCAGTAGGTCTAATTAAACTTTCATTTAATTCAATTCTTTGTTTAACTAATGAAAAAATTCTTTCAACACCAAATGAAATACCAACACATGGAATTGATGAATTCTTTTTACCCTTGGAGTTAGTACCTAAAAACATACCAACTAATCCATCATAACGACCACCAGCAGCAATTGAACCAACGCCAACATATTCTGATGCATCACCATCTTTATCCTTTGCGGTAGCTTTTGCCTTTTTCTCAGCAGCATCTTTTGGTGGTGCTGATTGGGATGTAACTGCTTCATAAATAACACCTGTATAATAATCTAAACCTCTTGCTAATGACATATCGAATGAAATATATTGATCAACATTAAAAGCCTCAACATAATCAGTCATGATTTCAATATCATCAATACCTTGTTTAGCACTTTCATTAGCTAAAAGTTCAGGGAAAGATTTTAAAGTTGTTAAAACAGTTCTTAAATCCCCATTAATTTTAACAAATTCACCAATTTTATCAGCAATTTCTTCAGATTGATTTTTTTCTTCAACAATTTCCTTTTTAACTAAATCCCAAGGTAATTTATCTAATTTATCAACAGCTGAACTAATCTTTCTAACATCTTCATCTTTAACACCACAAACTTGGAAAATACCATCTAAGATTTTTCTATGATTTAATTTAATTTTAAAATCATTAATACCTAAACCAGTTAAACCTGAAACAATAATATTCATAATTTCAGCATCAGGTACCATTGAATCATAATTACCAGCAACATCGAAATCACATTGATAAAATTCTCTCATACGACCTTTAGTCATAGCAGGTTGATCTCTTCTATAAACTTTAGCAATATGATATCTTTTAATATTTGAAATACCATTCATAGCAACATATCTTGCAAATGGAACAGTTAAATCATATCTTAATGAAGTTAATTCACCACCTTGATCTTCTAAATTATAAATTAATTTTGAATCTTCACCATATTTACCTGATAAGATTTCTCTTAATTCAAAAACTGGAGTATCAATAGTAACACCACCATGTTTTTTAAATAATTTCGTTAAATGATTAAAGACAGCTTCTCTAATAACCATATCTTTATCAGCCCAATCTTTAGTACCTTTTGGGGTTTTTAAAGTGAATTGGACTGGAGCTGGTTTATCTGATTTTTTATTTTGCTTTTGGGTAGCAGCTTGAGCTGGAGTTTCAGAAGTTGACATTGTATATTTTGTAATTAATGATAAATTAAATCTCTTTTTGGTGGAATTAAATATTGGAGATAAATAACGTATCATAAAAGTGAAAAAAGAAAATGAAAATAATTAAAAAAGAAAGATGAAAAAAGCTATCAATCTTCTTTTTAATTAACTAGTAATATACTATAACTATTAAAAGGTTATAAATCTCTATATTATATGATAGAGTAACATTTAAATAACCTCTTTAATTTAAAAAAATTTTAATTTCAGCGAAATTTTTCGTTGTTTGGAAGTTTTGTGTTGTGGTTTTAGTCTTTGATCTTTATTTATCTAATTTACAATAATATATATCTAAATTTACTTATTATTTAAATTTATCAATAATATATTCACTTCCCATTTCTTCATATTCTTGTTTAGTTAAAAAGATATTATCAAAATCACCAACTGATGAAGAACTTAAAATATTTGCACCAATCCATGATGAATTATTTCTATCTGATAAATTTTCATCTAAAAATAAGTTAACTGAATAATTAGGTACTAACCTTATTAAATCATTATAAATTCTTGTTGATAAATTTGGTATAAAAGTAGTTGAACCTGTAAATACTAAATTATTTAATAAATCTTGATAAATTACACCTGAAGTTTCTAATTTTTTTAAAGAATCTAAAATAGCTTCAGATATACCTAAAGTTGTTGAAGGAATTGAAATTTTTGGAGATAATACATTTGAAGTATAATTAAAAGGTTGAAATAAAGGTTCTGTTAATTTATAGGAATCTAAAGTTGAAATATTTGATAATATTTGACCATTTGGTAATTCATAACTTTTAGCATTTAATTCGTTGATTATTTGTTGTTGTGGATGATTAGGTTGTTGTTGTGGTTGTGGTTGTGTTTGATCAATAGTAATTGGGAAATGTGAAGTTTCTAATATACAATTTTTAAAATCTTTTAAAACTTTTGATATTTGATACATTTTATAAGATTCAGAACAATTGCTAAACATTGATGGTAATAAAGCTGAATTTAAATCATTTTCATTTTGAAAATTACCATGTTTTTCAATATAATTTAAAGAAAATAAATTCAAGAAATTACCAGAGATTTTATTATGAATAACACCTTTTGTTAAGATTTTACCGTTATGAATTGGAGTAATTGAACATAAATCACCACCTAATTCGACAACAATTGAATTTGATCTATTAACACCGAATGAAGTACATAATTGTCTTTTCATTAATGAGAAGACAGGAACTTCTAAATCTTCAAAAGCAATTTGACAGGCTTTAACCTTGTTTTTTGATGAATCCCAAGAAGAATTAGTTAAAATTAAAGGTACTTCATTTGAATTTGAATTTGAATTTAAATTCTTATAGATAAACTTCAAATAATTAGACATCGCATCCCAATCATAAACAACGCCATCATTAAACATAGTTAAGATTTCATTGGAAGGATTGGAATCAATTAAATCATCACCAAATAAATAATCACCAGAATTAATTGAATCTCTTGAATAAATAGAAGGTAATATTAAAGAAGGAGAATCTAAAGTGGAAAACCCGGCTCTTGTAGTAGATGAACCAGGATCAATGATAACAGAAGGGAAATCTACTTCCATCTTAGTGTTAATATGATGTATTAAAATGATGAATTGGATTGAATTAGGTAATAAAAAAGATAAAGACAAAAGACAAAAGACAAAAGACAAACACGCTTTAATTTAATTAATTTCATCAACAAAAAAAATCTCTTTAAAATTTAAGAATTTTGCGTCGATCGTCTTTTCCTTACTTAATTTTTGTTTGAATTTTGTTTTGATTAAAGAAGATTGTTTATTATATTATCTCTCTTTTCCTCTCTATTCAAAATTCAAATAAATAACACAAACATGGTGGAACAATCACATTTACAAGAATACGATAAACTCACGAATAAATTAAAACAAGCATTAAATAAAAAAAAAGCATTTGATGAACAACTAACAAAATTAGAAGAAGATATATTTAATAAAGAAACAAGATACCTTTCAGAAGGTGCAAACCAAGGAAATATAATAAAAGGTTTTGAAAACTTCACACGTGCATCAATATCAGGTACTTCACAATCAGGAGGCAATAATCAATCAACAACAACGACATCATCTGCAAATAATAGAAATAATAATAAAAAAATCACATTTACTGATGAAGATCGTGTTTTTTCATTAAGTTCATCAACTTATGTTCGTCATTTAAAGAAGATTCAAGCAGGCTTGAATACAAGTAATACGATGGGATCAATGGAAGATGATCTTATGGAAGATATTGAAAATAGTAGTGAAAGTAATGGAAATGGAAATGGAAATGGTAATGGTAATAGAAATGGTACACCAACAAAGAAAAATAAATTAAAGAAAGAGAGTGATTAGTCTTTTGAATTACTAGTGAATATATAATGTCTTTACCTATATAATACTATAACTTATAACTTATAATCTATAACTAATATTATAAACATCTTAACTTCTTTACTTAATAGAAAATTCTCGAAACTTTTTTTCTTATTAAATAAAATCATTGATAAATTTTGACACTTTCAACTAAACTATATTAATGACTTTATCTCTTTTTCTTTCTTTCTTTTATAACTATTAAAATAAGTAAACAAAGATGGTTGTTCAAAACCCAAATAATTGGCATTGGGTCGATAAGAACTGTATGGAATGGTCAAAACAATATTTCAAAGATAATTTAATAAATTTAGAATCAAATGATGGGAAAATCAGATTAAATAATTTGAAATCATTAGAAGGTGATGTTGAAGTTTGTCAAAGAAAAGGCAAAGTAATTTCCTTATTTGATTTAAAAATGTCATTAGATTTTGAAAGTACCGACAGTGCAAGAGAATGTACAGGGAATTTAATAATACCTGAAATTTCATATGATTCCGAAGAAATGGATTATCAATTTGAAATTTCATTTATTTCAAAAGATTTAACAAAAAATGATTCTTATAAATTAATTCTTAGAAATGATTTGATTCCAAAATTAAGGAAATTATTAGTTAAATTCGGTATTGATTTGATTAAAGTTCACGGATCTGATATTCAAATTGATAGTGATAAAATTGATTCTAAATTAACTAAAGAAAATCAATTAAATGGTGTAGTTAAGGATAAAGTTGTTGAAAAGACTATTATTGGTAGTAGTAATAGTAAACCTGCAACTACTACAACCACAACCAAAGAATCAAAAACTTCCTCAAATGTACCAAAATATAACACCTCAACCTTACATTTAAATCCAATTTTTAATACATCAGCAGAACAATTATATTTAACTTTATTAGTACCAGAAAGAGTTAGAATATGGACAAGATCAGAACCTAAAATTGCACCATTAGAAAACTTTGAATATTCAATTTTTAATAATAATATATCAGGTAAAATAATTAAATTAATACCAAATAAAAAAATTCAAATGTCTTGGAGATTAAATGATTGGAAATCAAATCATTTTGCAAAATTAACAATTGATTTAATTCAAGGTTCTTCAGATACAAAGATGGATGTTTTATTTGAAGGTATTCCAATTGGACAAGAAGAATTAGTTCAAGAAAATTTTGAAAATTATTATATTAAAACAATTAAAATTACATTTGGATTTGGAGCTGTTTTATAGTTAAGTAGTTAAATAAAAAGAAGTGTTTTTTAATGTGGAATTATATATAGTATTAAAAAAAAAGTAAAAAGTAATAATTTATGTAAATTGTTAAAAGAATAATGGACTAAATTCAAGCATCAAATCTCTTTGCAGCTTCTTTCCAGTTAATAACATTCCAAATAGCTTTAAAATAATCCATTTTAACATTTTTATACTGTAAATAATAAGCATGTTCCCAAGCATCAATTGCAACTAATGGAATAAATTGATTTGAAGCAGTATCTTGATTAGCAGTTTGAATAACTTCAATTGAACCATTTTCTTTATTTTTAGCAATAAAAGCCCAACCTGAACCTTGAATACCAGCTAATTTAGTATTTGTTAAAGAAATTAAATTATCAAATGAACCATATTGTTCTTCAACTTTTTTTGAAAATTGAGTACCAATTGGTAATTCACCACCACCTTGTTTTGGAGGAGCTAAATTATCCCAGAATAAACAATGATTTAAATAACCACCACCATGGAATTTAATCATTTGTTGTAATTCAAAAGTTTTTAAGACATTACCAGCTTCTTTAGCCTCGGCATGTTGTTCAATTGCAGTATTATAACCAGCAACATAAGTAGCATGATGTTTAGTATAATGAATTTCATTAATTTGACCAGAGATATAAGGTTCTAAATCACCAAAATCCCATTTTAAATCAGGTAATGAAACTTTTGTTCTAATGGAATTTACGGTTGTAAATTTTTTAGAGTTTGATAAAGATGAACGTAAAGTTGATTTAAAAAGTGACATTTTTTTTGGTTGTTAAATAGAATTTAATTTAATAAATGAAAAAAGATAATCAATTGATTGATTGATTGATTGATTTAAACTAATAACAATTGATTTAATTGATTAAACAAAGAGAACAAGTTAATTAATATAAACGTTTAAATGATCAATTTTTTCCTTAATTGCGGGCGGCATACGTCTAACGGAGCCGTTTGTGGGATTTTGCTTTTTTTGGCGGTGTAAGGGTGTTCGGATGTATTTTTGTGTGGCTCATGGTGGCTGGTGTTCTGGTGTCAGGATGTATTTTTGTGTGGCTAATTGACTCCTCAAAACATAACACGAATTCATTTTTAAATTTTCGAATCAAAGCTTGTTATTATTTATCATTATTATTATCTATCATTATTATTATATTTCGATTACAAATTTATTAATATATCGTATAATTATATATCCATAATGGTATGTTCAGTTGTTTTCTTATCTTGATAACTTGTTTATTACTATGTGAAAAATCAATTGTGCAATGATCTCAAATCATATCATTGTACAAACACCAAACTGTTTATAATACTAACTTCTTATAATTATATATAATCTCTTTAATCTCTGTCAGTCATTTGATAAATTAGTTGGATTAGCAATGTTACTAGCTGCTACACTTATATTTACTTATTATTCAATATGGACATTTGTATTACCATTTATAGATGAATCAAATTCAATTTATAAATTCTTTTTACCAAGAGAATATGCAATTTTAATTCCTGTTATATTATTAATTGGTGGTATTTGTTTAATCGGTACTTTTATTGGATCTGTATTGATTAAAAAAGCTAAAAAGGAAAAAAGTAAGAAGAATTAAATAAGTATTTAAGTAATGAAATAATGAAATATTTCATTATTTCATTATTTCATTATTTCTTTTACAACTATTTTTGTTTAATAAAGAAACTAACTTCTAATGACCCACCTCACCCCCCCCCTTTACTTATTATCTGATTTATAGGAAGACTTCAATTAAGAATGGAGTAAAGTAAATAATATAAATAATATAATAAACATTTAAACATTTAACTATTGAAGTTTCCTAATTAGGAAATCTCCAAACGCTTAAAAAGGAAATTTACAAAAATGCGAAAAATCAAAATCAAAAAAATCACACACATTAAAATAATGTTGACAAAATGTAAATAAGTACTAATTTGATTTTATTTGATCTTTTATATTATATTCATTACACTATATATACTTAGATATATAGATAGATACTACATTCACTCCATTTATCAATATACTTTTCTATTTTATTTGATTTTTGGCTTATTTTATTCATTTGCATATACATATACATACATTATCTTCATTTTCATTTTTTGCTCGTTATCATTTACTTCTTAGACATATACATATCATACATCTTGTTTTATTCAATTATAACTATAAATCACTCAAATATTCGTTTATTACACAAATCACATCTCTTACATCAATAACATAATTCATAATTAATTTAATTTCTAAAAAAAATGCTACGGAAGAGATCCGCAATTGATTTTCAATTTGGTGATTGTATTGGTGAAGGATCATATTCAAAAGTATTCAAAGCAATTTCAATTCATAATAGGAAAACATATGCTATTAAAATCTTATCAAAGACACATATCCAAAGAGAAAATAAAAGAAAATACGTTAATATTGAAAAAGATACTTTGAATATCTTAGGTCGTCATCCAGGTATTGTAACTTTATATTATACTTTCCAAGATGATCAATCTTTATATTTCGTAATTGATTTTGCTAAAAATGGTGAATTATTATCATTAATTAGAAAATTAGGTTCATTAAGTGAATCATTAACTAAATATTATATGATTCAATTAATCGATGCTTTGGAATTCATTCATTCAAAAGGTATAATTCATAGAGATTTAAAACCTGAAAATATCTTATTAAATCATGAATGGAAATTAATGATTACGGATTTTGGTGCTGCTAAAATATTAGATAAATCATCAAATGATTCACTTAGCAATGGTAATAATAAAGAAAATAGTCGAAGAGCGAATAATAATAATATAAAAGAAAACAACAGTAATGACAATAATAACGATAATGACAATAATAACGATAATGACAATAATGATAACGATAATAATAATAACGATTCAAGTCCAGGTAATGGTGGAACAAGAACAGGTTCATTTGTTGGAACTGCTGAATATGTTTCACCAGAATTATTAAAATATAATTTATGTGGATTTGAATGTGATCTTTGGGCAATTGGTTGTATATTATATCAATTAATTATTGGTAGACCACCATTTAAAGGTAATACAGAATACTTAACATTTGAAAAAATTATTTCATTAGATTATGAATTCCCAAATGATTTCTTTATACCTTCATCAATTACTTCGATTATTGAAAATTTATTAATTTTAAAACCTGAAAATAGATTGAATTTAAATCAATTAAAATTACAAAAATGGTTTCAAAATTTAGATTGGAATGATAAAAATTTAATTTGGAAAAGAAAAGTACCAAAATTAGAACCTTATAATCCAAGACTTTATCAACAACAACAAAAGCAACAACAGCAACAACAGCAACAACAACAACAACAACAACAAATTCCTTATCATTATGTTGAATCGGGTGGTAAATTAACAAGTAAAATTTCATCAATTCCACAATCTGTTTTATCAAATCAAATTAAAAATGCTCAAAATAATCCTCATATTATGAATAAAGTTTTAAATAATAGATTAGAAGAAAAAAAAGAAATTAGAGATGTTAATTTTAAAAATAATCAAATGTTATCAACTGTTAAAAAAGCTGCTGCAATTTCATCATTTTCAAAAATCGTTCAACCACAACCACAACCACAACCACAATCAACCCCACATTTATTAAATAATCAAGATATAGTTAAACGTAGAAATAGTTTACAATTTGCAAATAATAATGGTAGTGCTACTGTATTAAGTAATGATTCTTCAATAACCCCACCTGAATCAAGAGCTTCATCTCCTTCATCTTCTGGAACTTCAAAATCAGTTGTTATAAAAAGATCAAGTTCATCATCTGAAAATATTGCTATGAAAACCCCACCAGTATCTGCAATTTCTGAAAAACCACCCCCTCCTCCAGTATCAAATAATAATTCAAAATTATCAGTACCTAAAAAGAATTCATCAAAAAAATCACCAAATTCATCACCAACTCAACCATCATTACCAAGAGCTCCATCAATTTCAGAAATGTTAGGTTTACCACAACCTTCATCAGCAGCAATCAGTGCTGCTGGAGCTATTGGAAATATGTTAAGTCATAATAGAACAATGAAATCATCAACTGGTGTTGCATCAAGACAATTATATCAACAGCAACAGCAACAACAAATCATCAATCCAATTTTATTAGATAAAACAATTCCAAAAGATATTACAAATAAATTAATGGCAAATGAATATATTTTAAAATTAGATAATATTTTCAAATCAGAATTAACTCATAAAAATAATAATTCACAAAACAACAATGGTAATTCCCAATCAAATCCAATTGCATTAGATGATTCATTATTGAATAAAATTATTACAGAAAATTATGAAAAATTAAACAGAGATTTAAAATCATGTATTTTAATAATTACATCAATGGCAAGATTATTAATTTATGAATTAAATTCAAGTTTTACATTACAAGATCCACAATCATCAACAAGATTACAAGCAATGGATTTTTATTCAAATATAATTGAAATTAGATTAACTAATAAAAATGTTTCAATGTATGATTATGAATTTGATGAAGATTCAAAAGAAGGTTATTTAATTCTAGAATTAGTTAATGTTAATAAATTGATTTTCTTAAGTGCTTATAATCATAAAACATTAGTTAGAGGTGGTATTAATTCAAATGTACGTGTTGGTTTCACAGTCAATGAAGAAATATCATGGATTGATTCTCTTTTAAAAGCAAAAGAATTATTAAGACAAAATAATATTAAAAATAAACAACAGCATCAACAACAAAGAAGTATATCTAATCCTCGTTCGACATCATCTTCATCTCCAGCATTAGCTGCTGCGTCATCTGCTGCAAGTGCTGCTGCTGCTGCTTCTTCTTCTTCTTCTTCAACACCATTAAAGAAGAATAAATCATCAACATCAGTTATACCACAACCAACATCATCACAACAATCACAGCAACTACAGCAACAATCATTGTCATCAAATAGAAAGACAAGTGATTCAACAACATATATTGTTAGAAGAAAAGTTTCATCAACTGTTTCAACTTTAACAAATGGTACGAAAAACTTATCAATAGATGAATCAAAAACTAACTCATCATCTTCTTCTATTAAATCAAAAGCATTAGCTGCAGCTGCTTCATCAGCCGCTGCATCCAATGTTAATAGATCAAATAAATAAATAAATAATCTTTGTATAATTTCTTTAAAATAAAATAAAAGTAAAAATAATTTAAAGTATGTGTAAAAAATTTTAATCACGTGATAATTATTTTTCTTTCTACTAATTTTTTTTTTTTCAATTAGTCATTATGATAATATATAACTTTGATATCTTTATGTTTAATTTTTTTTTTATTGTTTAGCCCAGTTTATAATAACTTTGACTTAATAGAGATATCAAATGATAGAATTACCATTTGAACCTATTACTTTCAATTCTGAAGAAAAATCTTCACTTGAAATAGAAACTAAAGAATTAATCAAATCACTTGAATTATCATCAACAAAATTAGGAAGAGGATCATCCAAAAAATCCCAACATAAAATATACAAATCCAAATCCACAGATGAAACCCAATTATTAACATCATGGAAATTCCAAGAATGGGATTATGGGAAACCAAAGATTAATTTACCTACACAATCAAGAGGTTTATTCACAATGTCAAATAATAGAATAATAATAAGAGGATATGATAAATTTTTCAACATTGATGAAATTCCAATAGTCCAAAAACAGAATTTATTCAAAGAAACAAAAGGTCCATATTACTTAACTGTTAAATCCAATGGTTGTATTGTCTTGATATCAGGTTTAGAAGATGGTACATTAGTCGTTTGTTCAAAACATTCAACTGGTGAACCATTACCAAATTCATCATCATTTGTTAATAATAATAATAATAATGATAATAATTCAATTTCAATTGAGAAGAAAAATCATGCATTAGCATCACAAGTATACCTTGAAAATCAATTATTACAAAAAGGAATTGAACCAAAAGAATTAGCTTTGATTTTATTTAAAATGAACGTTACTGCCGTTGCAGAATATTGTGATGATGAATTTGAAGAACATATCTTAGAATACAACAACCAAAATTTAAAATCAGGTTTATATCTACATGGATTGAATTTAAATATTCCAATTTTTAAAACATACCCCATTGAAAAAGTTATTCAATTCGGTGAATTATTTGGTTTTAAAAAGACAAATTATTTAATTTTCCCAGATTTGAATAAATCATTTGAATTTTTAGATAATTGTTCCAAGACAGGTACTTATGAAAATGAAGAAATTGAAGGATTTGTAATCAGATGTAAGACTTCAAAAGATAATAATGATTTCATGTTTAAATATAAATTTGAAGAACCATATTTATTATATCGTAGATTACGTGAAGTTACAAAGACATATATTTTACAAGGTTATCAAAAGATTAATTTCACAAAACATAAATTAATTTGTATGGATTATTTAAAAATTATAATACCAATACTTGAATCTGATCCAAATTTAAAACAATTATTTTTAGAAAATAAAAATGTTATTGAATTACGTAAAAAATATTTTGAAATACGTTCAAAATCACCAATTGATATTATAAATGAAGAAGAAGAAGAAGAAAAGTTGAAAATGGTTAATTATGATAATGAAAATGATAACGATAATGAATCTTTTAAATATATCTTGGTTACATTAGCTACAATTGGTTGTGGTAAAACTACAACTGCATTAACTTTACTTAATTTATTTCCTTCATGGACTCATGTTCAAAATGATAATATTTCAACACCAGTTGGTACAAAATTAGTAAGTCAAGGTTTAGAAAAATTAATCAATTCACCATTAGTTATATTAGATAAAAACAATCATATGTTAAGAGAAAGAAAAAAAATATTTGATGATTTTAATCAAGTTAATAATTTCTTCCCAAGATCAAAAGTTAAAATCATTTGTTTAAATTTTGTAAATAATAGTCATGAAGATGAACTTTGGAAAATCACTGAAAATAGAGTTTTAAACAGAGGTGATAATCATCAATCTATTAAAATCCAATCTGAAGAAGATAAAGTTTCAGCAAGAGGAATTATGAAAAGTTTTATCAACAGATTTCAACCATTAAATATTAAAAAATCACCAGATAATTTATTTGATGAAATAATTAATTTAGACGTTAATTCAAATGATTCATCATTAATTAATGCAAAACATATAGTAGAGGTATTATATTCAAAAAATAAAAAATTAATTCCAAAAATCCCAACAGATGATGAATTTTTAAATGCATATAATATGGCATTAAATTATAAACCTGAATTTCATAAAAATATGAAAAAATCATCAAATAATACTAAAAAATTACCAAAACCACAATATTTTGCAATTAAAGTTCCCAAAACTGAATTGATTCAAAATATTGAAAATTTAATTTCATCTTCTTCATCAGTTGATACATCATTCTGGAAACAATTAAATGAATTAAATAGAATTAAAGATTCATTTCATATAACTTTATTACATTCATCCCATAGAACCGGAAATTCAGAATTAAAAGGGTTATGGAACTCATACTGTGGAAATTTCTTCAAATCAGACATTCAAAAAATTGGAGAATCAATAAACTCAGGTACTTTAATAACTAATAATAATCATGAAATCGAATTACCTTCAAATTTAAAAATTTCAATTAAATTGAAAGGTTTGTTTTGGAACAATAGATTAATGTGTGTTTTAATCGATAATAATAATAATGAAAAAATTGAAATTTTCAATCAAGATAATAATTCAATTGAATCTTTAAAAACAGGTAATAAATATCTTCATATTACAGTCGGTACATTAAATGATCAAATTCCAAATAAAGAATCAAATGATTTGTTACACAATGTATTTGATTTCGTTAATGATGATTTAAGTAATTTAGATGAACAATGTAAATTAAATAATGTTAATTATTTATTATGGAATGATAATAATGAAGCTATATTGAATTATTTACCATTATTTTTATTCTATCCTTAGTATATTAAGTAGATAAATATTATACATAAACTATTATACAATGCACATTAATTCATTGAAAATTCAAATAAAGTATTAACACGATCAATAATTTCAGATAATTCAACAAATGGTTTAACATTTTTTTGAACGTTAGTTAAGGTTGAATTTAATGAATTTAAAACTTCATTCAATTCCTTATCTTCATTTGGATCATATAATTTTTTAGATTTAATAATCAGTCCATTATTATGATTTAAATTAATTTTATCAGCTGAAATTTTTTCAAAATTATAGCTAGTATTTTTTTGTTGATCTTTATTTAATTCATTTAATTGATTTGTTAATTCATTTAATTCAACTAATTTTTCTTCTCTATTTTCAATTAATTTACGTTTTAATTCACCTGAAAATCTTTCTTCTTGATCTAAATTTGCATATGAATAAAGTAGTTCTTGTTTAACATTATCAGCTTGATCATGATTTGCAGAAACTGCATATGTTAATCTACTCATTTCAGAATTTAATTTTTCTTCATTAAATTGAAATTCAGTAACTTTTGGTGGCATCTTTAATGTTTTTAATTTTTTGGAAATAGGTAAAGCTAATTCATTAATTAATCTTTCAATAATTGGTTGATCATCAGATTCTGATTCATTTAATCCTGATAATTGAATTGCTGGTGATACTTGGACTTCTAAACTTCTATTAATTGAACGAACAATATTTGGATGTAATGGAAGCCAAGTCTTTTTAACAACTGATATAACAACATTTGTCTTTTCTAATCCAATAGTAAGGAAATCATGTTCTAAATCAGATACATTTTCCTCATTTTCCTGTTGATTTTGTTCTTCTTCTTGTTCTTGTTGTTCATTTAAATAACCTTGAAGTGAATCACCAATATTCAATCGTATACCATAATTATATCTTCTTTTACCATTTGAAGCAGATGAAATAAAATCAGATGTTCTTGATGAAGGATTGAAATTTTTCTTTCTACGATTATTTATTGGTGTTGTTCTAAAATGATCATCAACATCTTCATCGCCACTACTACTTGTAATTGCACCACTTAAATTACTATTGTTATTATCACCTATACTAGTACTATCATTTGAATCATATCCTTCTTCATCAACTGTTACTTTTGAATTATATAAATCGTGTAATCTTGGAACAACAACCGCGTCATCTTCATCTTCATCTTCATCATCACTTTGATTTACAAGAACTTTTTGTCTTTTATTAGTTGTTGTACGCGTGCTTTTAGTAGTATTCTTTTGTATTGTTTGTTTCTTCTTTAATTTATTTGAATCCATTGGTTTTTTCTTCTTTATTTGAGTTCTTTTATCTGGCGTAAGACCCGTTACTCTTGATCTTTTAACTTTTGAACCTGCACTTGGACGTACAGGTGTTCGCGTTCCAGTATTCATAGACCTTTGTGACATGGTTATATTTGTGCTGTGAGTATAGATAGTTAGAGATATTGTCTATTTAATAAGGATTTCCAAGAGAAAGAAAATATAAAAAAGGTTATATAATAAAAGTTCTGTTGTGTATATTTGTGTTTGCGTGTTTATGATTTCATAAATTTTAAAGGCTGTGCACAAATATCAACCCATCATCTGTACACCAACATTTATCATCTTTTTAAGTTAAATTAAGTTAAATTGGGTTAAGTATATAATCAATATTTAAGAAATAGAAACCATGATACGTATAAGTTATAAAGAAAAAAAACTAGTCAATAGGAGTTTATCAAAAAAGCAAAAACGAAAGAATAAATAAATAAATGAAAAATCTAAAAAAGACACAATAAGATAAAATTTAAATTGATTCTAAAATAACCAACCAAGTAAAACGTTATAAACCCAATGAAGTGCTCTTTCAGTGGTACCTTTTGATTTTAATAATTCAGCTTCTCTTGCCATTTCAATCTTACCTTCTTCTTCTTCAGCATCAATAACATCTTTATAAGTAATAAGATCAGCTTCTAATGGATCAACAGTTTTAGATTTCATAATAATTTTATAACCAAAAAGTGAAATTAAATAAACTGGAATACCAATATAACCAGTGATAAAAGTTTTATAATTAAATTCTCCAATGAAAACTGTGAAATTTTTAATTAATGAAATTAAAATACAAACAATTAATGCAAACCATGAACCATAAGGTTGTAATGGAGCACAATAAGCAAATTCTCTCTTTCTATCAATACCTTGAGCACGAATTGCTCTAAAGAAATATAAATAAGTAACTAAAATTGAAATCCAAGTTAATAAACCAAAAATTGAAACAACATTAACAAAATATGTAAAAACAGATTTTGATGAAGAAGAACAGGCCATAAATGCTAATCCACAAAATGCTGTTGATACAGCTAAAGCATAAATTGGGACACCATTTTTATTTGTTCTTGAGAAAATTTCTGGTGCTTTACCATTTGCAGCTAAACCATATAAAGTTCTTGTACCGATATACATATCAGAATTTGAAGCTGAAAAGATAAAGATTAAAATACAAGCATTAACAACATGAGGTAAACCACCAATTTGAGCATTTCTAATAGCAACAACGAATGGAGAAGCAGCAGCTGAAGTACCTGAAGCAGATAATAATAATGGATCATTATAAGGAACACAACAAGCTAATAAGAAACATGATAAAACATAAAAGAATAAAATACGATAGAATGTTAATCTAACAGCTTTTTTAATTGAATGTCTTGGATTTTTAGCTTCACCAAAGGTAATACCAACTAATTCAGTACCTAAATAAGCAAAAACTGCATAAACTAAAACTGCAAAGAAACCAACAAATTTACCAGTTGATGGAGGTTCAATTGTACCATAAGATTTAAAAGCACCTGGATTATCCCAATATCTAAAACCTAATCTATCATGATTTGGACCACCTCCTAACATAATAACAAATAAAAGAATAATTAAACCAATAACTGTTAAAACTTTTAATGATGATAACCAAAATTCAAATTCACCAAAGAATTTAACACCAAATAAATTAATACAAATAATAACAACTAATAAAATTGCAATCCAAACACCTGGATTAATCTTTTCTGGATCAACCCAATATTGCATAACTAAAGAAGCAGCAACTAATTGATTTGGAGTAACAATAAGATATTTAATTAAATAAGAATAACCAACAGCAAAACCTAAAGCAGAATCACAATATCTTGAAGCATAACCAGGAAATCCATCAGGTAATGGAATAAAAGAAGCCATTTCACCTAAAGCAGCCATAACAAAATAAACAATAAGACCAACAAAAGCATAAGCAATAAAAGTTGAACCACCACCACCAGTAGTTAATGAAGATGAAGTACCAACTAATAAACCAGTACCAAGGGCACCACCAATGGCGATCATAGTAATATGTCTTGATTTTAAATCTTTCTTTAATCTATGACCTTCTTGATAAGCAACACCTTGTGGAACAGATTTACTAATAGCAATTTCATATTCTTGAGTATGAATTGAAAGTAATGAACCAGTCTTGGAAGGACCAGCTGGACGTTTTTCTGAAGAAATATCACTTTCAGAAGTAAAACCTAAAGGCATTTTTTTAAAGAAAATTATTTATGAAGGGAAGAAGAAAAGAAAAAAAGAAAATAATGATAATAAAAGTTGTGATAAAGAAAAAGAATAAAAGGAAAGATTAGTTTATATATATATATAAGAAAGCCAAAAAAAATTTAAACAGAACAATAAAAAAGGGAAATAACCGTTGAACAGATATACATTTTTTGGGGAGTTTCTCTTGCTTTCAAATTAAAAACAAATGGATAACAGAACAATAAGAATGAAAGCGGAGTAGAAGAGCAAAAAAAAGACATTAGATAGATAGTAAAGAGAAGGAGAGCCGAACAATGCTATGTTATGGCAGTGTTTGATAATTTGTGCCGTACATTTTTCCCTGCATTATTTATTAAATTTACGTCTTTTATGTCTATTTTGACAGATTTAATAATACATACACTACTACTATTAAAAATATTATTACAGGAAGAAAAAAAAAAGAAACATCTCGTGTGACAAAGCCACTCTATTGTTTTTTTTATAATGTAATGTAATGTTAATGGACCCTTTTTGGTATGTTAAGGGTTTTATTTTTCTCAACTTTTTTTCAATATTATATTATATTCCGTAATTCTGTTATATAGATTTTATTTTAAAATAAATAAATGAATAAATGAATAAATGAAAAAGATACATACATACAACAATCATAAAATAAGAAAAAAAAAACTTCAATATGAAAGAAAAACAGAATACAATAAAAAAAATAAAATAGTTTCTTAGCATATAAGGCTTTTCTCACACTCGCTTGGTTAAATAATTAATGCCCTTTAAATGAAGTAATAGTGCCTTAAGGGAGAATGTTCCTGCTTTTTAATAAACTATTTACATGGGTATGTTTTAATTTTAACTAACTATTAAAATTTATTGCCCTGTTTCATTATCTATCTTAAATAACTAAACTATAATCTATGCCAATATATATATCTTGACTTTTAATATTTACACTCTAATATACATGCTTATACATTTTTTTCCTAATCTAATCTAATCTAATCTTCGTCTTCTTCTAGAAGCTCATCAATTGAACTACAACATTTATCGGACCATTTAATTAAATTATGAAATTCTCTAATATTAATTTGTAAAGCAACTGAATAATAATCATAAAAAGTATCTTCAATTGAATAACTTGAATAACCAGGATAATCAATTTCAATTTTTTTATCATTACTATTATAACTATCTTCTTCTTGTTCATAGAATTCATTATAAATTCCAAGAATTTGTAATTTAATATCATCCAATTTGGATTCTCTTGATTCATTATCTAAATCTCTAAGATAATTAAAATCTTTAATATCAGTAAGATTATTTCTAAAAATATCATTCAATCTTTTATATGTTAATTTTTTTTGTTCATTATTATTTAATAAGTTTTCCCCAGCAGTTTGAGCAAATGGAATTAATAAATCATCCATTGAATCAAGATACTTATTAGTTAATTTATCATCCCAATTAATTATATTTTCCATACTAGTTTCTTTATTAATAAATAAATTCAAATCACTTTTTTCAAATTTCAAATCAAATTCATTTTTATATTTATTCAAAACAATCAACCATTTAAAATACAATTTTTTATTTTTTTTAAAAAAAATCTTAGAACATGAAAATAATAAACCCAATACAATCAATTCAGGATGAATTATCTTTGAATGAATTTTTGATTCATTATATATAAAATTAAAATTCAAATCAATCTCTGTTGTATCAATAAAATTTCTAACAATTATAATTATTTCTAATGGTAATTTCATTCTTAAACTAAATTTAACTAATAATGGGAAATAATTAAATGGTTTAACTGGTAATCTTGATTTCTCTTCATCGCCTAATATATTTAAAATCTTACAAGTTTCTTGATATAAATCACCATTATATACAAATGATTCAACTGTAATAACTGGTATTCTTTCTTTTAAATGTTTTGGTAAATAAGAAATTGGTTTTTGAAAAGGTATTGAATTAGATTGAATTAATGATATAAAATCAATAAGATATATTGGAATTCTTAATCTTTGACATGCAATATAAATTAAACAAATTAATGTTGTTATCGTTGGTGATTTTTTAAATGATACAATTGATTCATTTGTAATTGAATCTTTTTCGACATTTTCAAGTAATAAATAATTAATCCATAATTCTTTAACATGATTCTTTAAAATTTTAGGACAATTTAAATTTTCAATCAACCAATCACATTGTAAATTTAAAATATATTGTAAAGAATTTAATACATATTTTTTTAAATCATTACCATATAATTTACCTGATTTTAATTCTTGTTCAATAACTTTTTGTGATAAATATTTTTCAGTCTTACTATTATCTTGGGATAACCCTGCAATATTAGTCAATCTTCTTGTTACACCAGCTTGAGCAGTTGATGCAATTTGATCATCATCATCATTAATTTCTAAATCAGCAGTATTAACGTGACCATATTGACAAACTTTTTGACCATCAACACGTCTCCATAATCTTGAAGGACAATTATCCACACCACACACGGCACCACGTGTGTACACTTGACTACTCATATCATTTCTTTCTTTGTAATTAGTTATATATTGGATTAAATAAAACAAAAAACGAAAACAAATCACAAAATCACAGAAAGAAGAAAAAAATTAATTAATTACAAAAAATAAAAATCTCGTTTAATTTCAACATTTTATTTTCAACGATTAAAATTATTAACTAATTAATTAATTTATTATAATAATATCTTCTTGTGTAAGCATTAATATATAAACAATGTACTCAATAACAGCTATTGCAACAGGTGATGCATTTCCTGCAGGTGCTTTAGATGAAGTCACAGAACTTTTAACTAAATTACCATTAAAATCAATAGATATGTCAAATTTAAGTAAGATGAAAGCAGTTGATTTCAAAGTTCAAATTGATTTATCAAAAAGTGAAGGTTCAAAAGACGTTAAAGATCTTGAAAACTGTATTGAATTAGTCTCTAATGAAATTAAAAATCATAAAATTAAAGGATTAGATTTAATTTTTCAAAAAGAATCAAATAGAAAAGATAAAAAATTATTTATATTTGATATGGATTCAACTTTAATTTATCAAGAAGTTATTGAAATGATTGCAGCTTATGCTGACGTTGAAGATAAAGTCGCTGAAATTACCACCAGTGCAATGAATGGTGAAATTGATTTCAAAGAAAGTTTAGCACGTAGAGTTTTATTATTAAAAGGTATTCATAGTTTGAATTTATGGGATGAATTAAAGACTAAAATTCAAATTACAAAAGGTGCAAAAGAATTAACAAAATTTTTAAAATCGAAAGGTTGTAAAATGGCTGTTTGTTCAGGTGGGTTTATACCATTAGCTAAGTATGTTGCAAATGAATTAAATTTGGATTATGCATTTGCTAATACTTTAGAAACTGAATTAAATAATGAATCAATTGAAATATTAAGTGGTAAAACAATTGGTGAAATTGTTGATGGAGCTAAAAAAGCTGAATTATTACAAAGAATAGCTAATGAAAATTCAATTGATGTTGAAACTGCAGTTGCTGTTGGTGATGGTGCAAATGATTTATTAATGATGAATATTGCAGGTTGGGGTATTGCATGGAATGCAAAACCAAAAGTTCAATTAGCTGCACCATGTTGTTTAAATTCAGATTCATTAAAGGATATTTTGTATATAATGGGTTACAATGATTTAGAAATAAATGAAGTAATTAATAATTAATAAATAAATAAATTAGAATTCTATATATAATTAATTAATAAATAAAATAATAAATAAATAAAATAGTAAACTATACACTTTCTAAAATTCCTTTTTAAGATCCATTTTACCTTTAATAACACCTCTAATACCATTAAATAATAAAATAGTTTCACCATCTTCAATTGATTTAACTGGTACATCCATTTCATCAATAATATTATTTGTTACAAGATAATCTCTAACAGTACCACAAAGACAACCAGTTGATAAAGGTGGTGTAACCCAATTTTCAGTAACTAAACCAGTAATTGGATGAGGTTTACTCTTTCTCCAAAATGCGACGTTACAAATTGAAGCTTCTGTAACTTGACCTGATGAGTTGTGTAATACAACATCTTGATCTGGATTAATTGAAATATCTTTAAGACATCTTAATCTTGCATCATCATATTTATCTCTTACACTTGTCTTAAAAGATGTAAAAGGTGATACGATAATTGGTTTTGGATCGATATAAACGGTATGTTCAAAAGGTGAATTTGAATTATCAATTGCATCAAATAAATTTCTTGATGGTACTTCACCAATTTCACAATCAAATTTAAAATTCTTATCTAAGAGTAAACGAATTTTATAACATTTAAAATGATCATAATTTTTCAAAGATTCTGTTAAAAAAGTTAATAACATTTCAGGTGTTACAATTAATTTATCAGATTCTGATTCTGAAACCCAATTAAAAAATTTAACTGAATTATTAAGCCTTTTAATATGACCATCAAATAAGAAAAAAAATGAAGGATCTAAAATTGGTGATAATACAGCTTGATCTAATGGTAATTCATTAGCTTTTGAATATAAATTTGGATCATATCTAATTGCTGAATAAATTTGGAAATCTCCATCTATGTCGTTACCAAAAGTTCTACTAAGATATTGTGAAGAAATTGAATCAGCAATTTCTTGTCTTGTTGATGACTCCATTATTATTGTTAATTATGTAATATTGCTGCTAATGGCAAATAAAAAAAGGCGGGAAAGCTGGAGTTGAGGGCAATAAATTCAATTGACAAAAAGAAGAAGGAGGTGATATTACCTTCTTTATATACACTTTATCCCTTAACGTTAGCGGGATAGCGGGATGGATAGATCTTAATAGATTAGATCTTTAACACTAAACACATCATAGAACTGCCATTTCGGTATTTGCTAAACGCTTTTCTTCTCGGTTACAAATTTACAAAAAAAGAAATTTTCATTTTCTTATCTAAAAGATTCGGATTTTATTATTATTATTGATTGTATTATTAAATATAAAATAATATAAATACATATAACAATGCTGTGTTTTAAAAATAAAAAATTATAAAAGAAAAATAAAAAGAGATAATACAGAAAGCAGAAGCGTTACAAATTATTCGACACGTAAAATTTATTATTAAAATTGTGTTTTTTTGATTTTTTGATTTTTGTTGTTTTTTAATTTGATTGAATTGATCTTTATTGATTTATAAATTGATAAACAATTGCTTTTTTAAAACTTAAGCAAGTTTAACTAAAGCTTGTTTAATAGCAGCAACATTGGCACCAATAACTCTACCGACTAATTCACCGTTTTTAAAGAATAAAATAGTTGGCATAGCAGAAATTTCATTAGTTGAAGCAACTTCAGTTAATTCATCAACATCGACTTTGTAAAAAGAAGCAGAAGAATATTCTTGTGACATTTTTTCTAACATTGGAGCAATCATTTTACAAGGACCACACCAAGTAGCAAAAAAATCAACAACGACTAAGTTTGGGGAACCAATAGCTTCTTTGAATTCTTCAGTAGATTTAAGTTGAGCAACCATTTTTTATATATTTGTATTTGTAATTTGATTTGAATATAAGATAATTATATAATGATGATCAAAAGAAATAAAGGATAAAAACCAAAAAAAACAACGACAAGAAAAAAAAATCATGGAATTTAAAAGATTTTTATATAAATTTGATAAAATGGGCGATGGAGAGTTCTGGAAGGTGTCAAGTGTTGATTATAAAGTTAAATTATTAGTAATTCATATTTTTGCTCACGTGACTTGACTTACTTATCACTTATTACTTATTATATGATGTGATATTATGTTATTATTAATTACTAGAATATTCTATTCTATCTATAATAAGATTAAATGGCGTAATTATTTATATAGGCTATGTATTATAATATTATAAATCATAATTACTAACACAGATTTCTTTGCAGATCCCTTCTTTTTCTTTTTCTTTTTCTTTTTCTTTTTCTTTTTCTTTTTCTTTTTCTTTTTCTTTCTCTAAATCTCTTCGGAGATAGTAGATGCTACAGTTCCTTCTTCTCCGGTTAATGGTGGTGGTGGCAATGTATTATCAGATCCTTCAATTCCTTCTGCTCCAGGTTCATCTGGTTTAATTGATGCTTCACTTCCTGGTACATAATTTGGATTTGATTTATTATAAATTGTATAATATAATGGACATGTCTTATTTGTTCTGATATGACCTAATGATCCACATGTTGCACATTTTCTACTTGTTGATTTACCTTTACCAATACCTTTACCACTAATTCTACCTTCACTATCAATATTTGCAGCTGTAATACCAGGTGATTTCTTTTTCTTCTTTTCTTGTTTTTTCTGTAATCTTGCTAATTCTTCTTCTAATTTCTTTTTAACTTTTGCATTCTCTTCTGCATCATTTGTAAGTATAAATTTATCTGGTTCAATTTCACTATTTTCATCAACCAATCTTTCACGTTTACGTTTAACATATAATTCAACAACTTTTGGATCATCAATAATTTCAGTTTTTCTTTCTAATATACCATATTCATTTCTAACCATTCTAGTAATACGAATCATACGTGGTTTTGATCCACCATTGGATTCATTTTGAATTTCTTTATCTAATTCAGAACTTGCTCTTTTAATATAAATATCATCATTTAATTCATCTTGTAAAACTTCTCTTGGTTTATCATTAATTCTTGGTCTACTAAGTGAACTTTGTTGTAAATACCAAACTTTTGAAATTTCTTCATCATAAAGTTTTTGTTGAATTGCAACATTATATGTATGACCATTTAATAATTTTTTTTCTTGTAAATTATTACTTGTTGTTCCTTTATTTGGTAATGGTGATGAAACACTACCTGGTGTATCAACTGTCATACCATCAGTATTTGAAGCTGCTTTAAATCCACCTTTCATTGAAGTTCTTAAAAATGAAACTGCTTCACCTTTACCTGATGGATCACCATCTCCATGAATTTGTAACATTGCTTTACCTTGAGTTGCATTAATAAAATTTCTTGTTGTATTCCATGGTGCCATTTGAATTGATAATGGTTCTTCATTACCTGCTAATTCTTTTTCTTGTTTTTTCTTATTTGTTGTGGCTGCTGTTGGTGCATTTTCTTGATCATTATTTGATTCATTCTTAATATCACTAGATTTTTCCTTTTTCAATGATTCATAATCATCTAATAAAATTTGACCAGCTTTCATTGATGATAAAAGTGAAATATCTTCAGGTGTAATCATATTTCTAACATCTTCATTAGATACTAATTTTTCATTTGATTTTAACTTCCAAAAACCTTGATCTTCACCTTGTCTTTGATATTCCATAAATTCTTTTAATCTTTGTCTATTTTGCATATCATTATGTTCAGGAAAATGAGGTGCAATATCTTTAACAACTAATCTATGTTGTGGTGATGAATTTAAGATTCTAAATGCAATCATTCTTAATCTATTTTTAGATGTTGCTGTAACTTTTCTTGAATGTGGTCCAGGTACATCAACAACTGGTAATGTTTGACCAACTGTAAATACATGATTTATACTTCTTAAATAATATTTTTGTGAAACTCCGCCACCGGAACTTCTAATTAATAAGAAATCTGTTGTTAATGGATCATGTTTAAAAATCGGTGCTCTAATCATACGATTATATAAAGTTGGTACAATATTACCTGGTTCAACAAATCCAAAATTCCAAAATGGTGATCTATCTTCAACACCTAATACATTAGTTTCACCAACTGATAATTTTGGTCTTGATGTATCATCTTCTCCTTTCTTTCTATAATAATTAATTAATTTAGATCCCATACCAAAATTATTTAATACTGCAGGAATTTCTTCACTATATTCTAACATATAAAAATGTGCACTATCACCTAATGTAAGATCATTACTTCTTTGGAAAAGTTCTTTAATTTCTTTACCTTTATCCTTCTTCTTCTTTCTTGTTTTAACTTTTGAAAAAACCATTGTGGTATTTGGTCTAACTGCAAATTGTTGTCTATGAAAATATCTTGTTTCTCTCTTTGGTGCATTAACTTTATAATATGGAGCTTGTAATCTTATTGCAGGTAATGAATGATCAATATTTAAATTACCAATTGTTGATCTAATCTTAGTTTGATAATGTTCTTTTAATATATCATATTCTTTATCATTTGATATACTAAATCTTAATTCAAGCATTTTTTCAGTATTTGGAATAATAGCTTCATTAATATGTTCATTTGATCTTTTAGATTTACCTTCTTCAACATTAACAAATAACATATTTTTATCATTCATATCAAGCCTTAAATTTAATGAATCTAAATTAATTGTACCTTCAAAAATCATATCATCATCAATTGAATCCCAATCATCATAATCAATATTGTTTTCAAGTTTTAATTTTTTAGTTACAGGTTTAATAAATTCATCATCATTTTCACTATCAGGTTCTCCCATAAATATTAATTTATCATCCCAATCTGCAATTGATAAAATTAAATCTTTATCAAATGATTCAATTGTTTCTTTTGGTTTCTTTATTATTTCTTGTTTTGGTTTTAATTCTTCAAGATAATCTGTAGATACTTCTATTATTCTTTGTTGAGCTTCTTTATGATTATTACTATTATTTCTCTTTAATTGTGCTGATATTTGTCTTTGTTGAATTTGAAATTGCTTATTTGTAAGACGGAATATTTTTCTTTGATCAACTTCAGGTTCTAATTTAATTTTTGATGGAATTAAAGGTTTTGTAAGATTCATTGGTTCTTGATAAGTATAATGGAAAGGTTCAATTGGAAACAATGTTTGCATTTTAATTGGTTTACCTTTCTTAAATGATGGATAATAGATTTGTAATAATTTTTCACGTTTAATTCTTTCACGTTCTTCTTTTTCTAATCTTAATTTTTCTTTACGTAATTTTTGCTTCTCTTCATCATCCATATCAACATCTTCATCTTCATCTTCTGCCAATGAAAGATCTTCTTCTTCTTCTTCTAAATCATCATGTTCTGCAGTTATACCCATTTCATGATGCATATCCATTTCATCATCATGTTCACCACCAAATGTATCATGTTCAAAACCTAAATCATGTAAACCACCACCAACTGATGACATCCCACCATCAAACATCCCACTGGGTATAAGCTCAGCAGCTTCATCTTCATCTTCAACACCTTCCATTGCTTCAGCTTGTAATTCTTTCATAAGGTCATCTTCACTTTCATCATCTGCATTATCATCATGATCATTATTGGTTTCTTCATCGACATCATTAATTGATTTACCAACACTTTTCAAATCATCACCTTCTTCTTCAGCAAGTTCATCTTCATCACTGAAATCAACTGCGTCAACTGCATGTTCTGTCTTACTACCACCTTCAAACAATGCATCAAAGTTAGAAAACCCCATTTGACTATTTAAAATCATATCAAAATCATCATCGTTATTTTGTTGTTGTTGTTGTTGTTTCTGTTGTTTCTTCTGCTGTTGTTCTGAAACAGCATTCGATCCATTTGAAGTAATCATAGTCGGATATTAAAAACAATATATATATATAACCTCTAATATACACGACAAATAGGTCCTTACAGCTATATATCAAAGAAAATAAGACTGTATACGAAGAAATAAGAAAACAAATTAAGTTAATTTTGTGCATTTTCAATTTCAAAAAAAACCGCTGCGAGAAAATCGTTAAATTTAAAGAGAGAGATTTTGATTAATATGATTAATTTATTTATTTAATCATGGTAAAGCCAATTTATTTATTCGTAATATTATTGATTGATTGAATCAATTTAACAATTATCATTCTTCTTTTTGCATATGCTTTCTAATATTACAAGAGGTATATCTAAATCAATCATTATGTCTGCTTCAAAAAGACAAATCCATTTAGTTCCTCCAGCTCAAATTTTATCTCTTGTTGAAGATTCAAAAGATAGAGTTGTTCCTGTTGATGCTTCATGGTATATGCCAAATGTTCCAATTGTTGGTTATCATGAATTCATGAAAAGAAGATTCAGTCCTAAAGCTGTTTTCTTTGATATTGATCAAATTTCAGATTCATCCAGTGAATATCCTCATATGTTACCAGATATTGAAAAATTTCAATCAAAAGTTAGAGAATTAGGTATTAAAAATGATGATGAATTAATACTTTATGATCAACAAGGTATCTTTTCATGTTGTAGAGCTGCTTGGATGTTTGAAATCTTTGGTCATGATACTTCTAAAATTCATATTTTAAATACTTATCCAAATTTTATTCAAAGTTTTAATAATCCTAATTTAGTTTTAAAGATTCATAATGCTAATGCATTGATTGATGATGAAGTAGTATTTAAACCATCACCATATGAACCAAGTGATTATACTGTTACTGGTATTGATAATTCAAAGAATGTTTTATATGAAGAATTAGTAGAATTAGTTAATCAAGGTAAAGTTGGAACTGAATATACAGTAATTGATGCTAGATCACCAGGTAGATTTAGTGGAGCTGATCCAGAACCAAGACCTGGCTTATCATCAGGTCATATCCCAGGTGCTAAAAATGTTCCATTTAATGAATTATTAACACCAGAAAAGGCATTTTTATCAGGTCAAACAATGCAAAAAATATTTGCATCAAAAGAAATCGATGATTCTAAACCAATTATTGTTATGTGTGGTACTGGTGTTACTGCATGTGTCGTTAGAGCCGGTTTACAAGCATCTGGTCTTGGATCAAAGGGTATAGCAGTATATGATGGTAGTTGGACTGAATGGGCTCAAAGAGCACCAAGTGAACTTATTCAGAAAGATTAAATAGAGACTAAAACCGCGGTACTTTAATTTAATGTTAAGCGACGCGTCGGTTTTTCCCCTGTTTCAATTTTAAATTTTTTTTGGAGGGGCTTATATTATTATGTTTGAATCAAATCAGCCTTTTTATGACTTTTTATATATAAATAATTCTATGTAAATCCTTTTTTCTTAATTCCATTTTACGAAGATATTACTTTTAATTGCAATTAAAACGATTTTAAAACAATTATGTCGAACGATAATTCTGATATCACCGAATTGGATACGTTAGTTGACGTGGAAAAAAAGGCTAATATTTCTCCAGTTGAAAATGTTGATGTTAACTCCATAGCTAGCAATGAAGCTGTAAAAGAAATAGACATTGAAGATGGTATTGTTAAGCCTGATTTAGATCCAAAACAACAATCGATTCAATTGTTTATGGAAGGTGCTCAAATGGGTAATATGCCATTACTTAAAGAATATATTGAAAGTAATATAGTTAATGTTAATGATAGAGATTTAGAGAATGTTTCAGCCTTACATTGGGCAGCAATGAATAATAGATTAGCTGCTGTTAAATATTTAATTTCAAGAGGTGCTGAAGTTGATGCAATTGGTGGTGATTTAAATTCAACCCCTTTGCAATGGGTTTGTAGAACTGGTTTAGTCTATGTTGCTGATTATTTAATAAATGAATGTAATGCTAATCCTGCATTAACAGATGATCATGGGTTTAATTGTTTACATTCTTCTGTACATTCTTCAAATATTATGATGGTTATATATATAATTTATATGACATCAATTCCTATAGATACACCTGATCCAAATGGTAGAACTGCATTACATTGGGCTGCATATCAAGGTGATATGTATAGTGTAAATGTATTATTATCTCAAGGATCTAATCCAAATGCTGTTGATTCTATTGGATTTTTACCATTGCATTGGGCACTAACAAGAAATGTTAAATCAATTTTTATTTCATTGATTAAAAAAGATACAAATTTATTATTAAAAACAAATGATGGTAAAGATTCTTTTGCAATTGCAATTGATATGAATTGTTCAGATACTTTAAAATTATCATTAAAAGAATCTGGTTATGATACTTTTGGTAGAAAAAAGAAATTTTTATTATCTGAAAGAAATGCCAAAGCAGCTACATTCTTATTACCATATATTACTTTACCATTAATATTAAACATTCTTTCCTTTTCAGAAGGATATATATTGTTTAAAATTTCTATTTCTGCAATTCTTCTTTTAGTTCAATACGTTTTCTTAATGAAAATAATATTTCCTTGTTATATCTATTCATCTAGTCCGATGATGAAATCACCATATTTTGCAGGTATCTTTTCAGCAAGTGCTGTTTGGGTTACTTTAACTTGGTTTATAACACTTTTGCCTTATACATATAATGATTTACCATTTGCAAATTTTGTCCTTTTAACATTTATATCAATTACTTTATTTACATTTTTTAAATCCATGGCAATGGATCCAGGTTTTATTCCAATTGATAAAAATAGAGAAAGTGTTAAAGAAACTATTAAAAATTTAGTTGAATTAAGAAAATTTAATGATAAAACTTTTTGTATTAATACATTTGTTAGAATTCCTTTAAGAGCAAGATATTCTTATTCTTCAAAACAATTAATTGCTAAATTTGATCATTCATGTCCATGGATTTATAATGAAGTTGCTGTAAGAAATCATAAATTATTTTATTGGTTTATATTATCATTAGCTGGTAGTATACTTACATTTGCATATTTAGCAATTGAATATTTTGATGATTTAGATAGTGATGATGATTCTTGTTTTATATTAAATGATGAATATTGTAAAGGATTTAATGGATCACCATTTGTATTTAATATTGTATGTTGGTCATTATTACAATTTGTTTGGTTAAGTATATTAATTATTGTTCAAACCATTCAAATTTCTAAAGGATTAACTACTTATGAAGCTGGTAATTTAAATCATTCACATGGATCATCATCCTCTTCTAATGGAACTCCATATGATATTTGTGAAGAAGACTTGGATGTTCATAGATCAAGATCAGGTACAAGAAATGGAATTTCATTACCAATATCAGATGATGAAAATAATAATGGTTCACCATCTTTTATTCAAAAATTATGTTCAATAATTCCAATTCCAAAATATTTAATCACTTCAAAATTATGTCAAATGTTAGGTATTAGTCACTTTTTATTATCAACACCTGATTTATTATCTGGTAGTAAGAAAAAACAATTAAACTTTGATTATGGAATTGTTAGAAATTGGTTAGATTTTTTATTTATTAAAAGAGAAGGTGAAGGTTACACTATTAAGAACTTATTAAAAATCCCAAATGAAGGTGAATCAAATCTTAATGGAAGATTAATTGATTATTATCATTTATATGATCCTTTAACTCCAACATTGGATCAAATTGTATGAACTATTATTATGTATTTTAATGAATAAATAAAAAAAAAATTAATATCTATTTTTTGTATGTATCACGTGCTCCCATAGTTAAGACCCATTGGTAATCCAAAGTAAAAATAAAAATGTCAAAATGGAAATTTCTCAAAAACCAAAATTTTCTCTGGTACCCTTCCGGAAATGGTTTTCACACTACTATTTTAATATATTTCATTAAAATATGTACTAATAAATGTATCAATGTAATGCTAGAGAGTATGTATGTCGCTTTGGTGCCAAAAAAAGAGGGTGGTTGTAACACCATTACGGGCGCTACAACGCAAAGCATATTCCACCCCTTGTCCTGATCGTCGCGTTCTCCCCCACTTTTTAGACCCCCTGCAAAATGCCTTTTTTTAATTTTTAATTTCAACTTTTGAACTTTTTTTGAAAAAACTGGAAAAAAATGTCGACTTTTTTTGTAGATAATTTAATTACTTAAAAAAGAGCTAGTCCCCACAAACCTGGCATTTTATTTTAAAGCCCGGCCTCAGAATTGAGAAATCTTAAGAACTGATGGAGATATATCATTTCGGAGATACCAAACAAAATGGGGTAAAAAATGTTGGTTGTCACTAAAATTTAAAAGAAATAGAAGTTTGGTTATAGAATCTATGTGTGTGGTTTTCTTTACCGAAGTAAATACATTGATAGGTGCAATATTGGTGAAGATATTAATGTCAGTAAATTATGTCCGGCGGAGATGGGAGTCTGAGGTCGGCGACGCAAATTACACTACAAAGAAATATTTCCTAATAAAGTATAATATCTCAATTAGGAAAGAGAAAAAATCAAGAAAGTCTTGAAAAATATAAATTACTGTATTAGGAAAGAGAAAAGTCAAGAAAGTCGACAAAAATAGTAATTTTGCTAATTTAGGAAAGAGAAAAATCAAGAATGCAACAAAAAGGGAAATTGCAAAATTTCCCTTTTTTAGCAAAAAACACCGATTTTGGCAAAATCACAAATTTTGTAAAATTCCAAAAATTAGCGATTTTACGCTTAAAAAGACCTCTTTTTCTAAAAGTGAATATTTGAACTGTTTTTTTATTTTAATTGAATGTTAGAGTAACATAATTATATGTATTATTACGTTAATCTATAGACTAAATCTCAAGAAATTTAATGATATATGTTAAATTTTCAAATTTTGAAGATTGCGGTGTCTACAAGTGGATATAGTTTTTTTTCTAATTGTTAAAATATTTTCATGAAACCTAATAAATTTAGATAAGAAATTACATAAATTGATAAAATGATTATGATTCTATTAAATTATTCTTTAAAAAAGTAAATAATTATTGGTTTTAAAAGAATTATTCAAACATTCAGTTCAACCAAATTAAATATAGTAAATTAAGGATATCTCGAGCGCTGGTTTTTTAAATTATATATTTATCGTTTAAAGGATCCATTATAATATAATAATCTACCAATAAAGTTGATAAATCAAACGGAAAATACCCTGTTAGTCAAATGATACCAATATAGTGTACTTAATCCACATTGTTAAGTCATATTTTAATAATTAATACTAAATAATAACCTCCGGCGCGTCGATTGTAACACAAAATCTCAAAATTACTACAAAAATTTAGTTCAAATCATAAAGATTTCAGTCCTTTCTTAATAAAAATTTAAAAAAAAATCTGAAATTCGATTTTTTAAATAATGATCTATATTACTCATACCATATACCAATCACATTGTCTTCATTAGAAGAACTAGTTTACAGAATAAAACAATATTGGTCAAGTTATTAGCATTTTAAGTTAAATCCAAAAACTGGCGTCGATCGACGTGTACCTGGAAAATTGGTGGGAGGAGTGAACTAATAAGGGGGTATTTCTACTATGAGTTAGTACTTATTCTAAGTTATTCTTCTCTTTCAAACAAGATAAAAGGTAATAATACATCAATTAATACATAAGATGTTTATACTAATCCGTTACCCATCGCTAGATTATTATCTGATATCATTTTTAGAGAAAAAAAAGATAGATTAACAAAGTTTAAGTTGATTGAAAATTGGTTTGCTTACAAAATTGTCTATTGTATGGATTAGGTATAATTAAACAGAGAGTTTATTGTATCTAAATTATAATATTTAGTTCTGGTACTACTACTAGAATGTGTAGTAGAGTTGATGGTATATGGGTATATGCTTACAATTGTTAAAGATTACTGCCACACACCACCTGCATCAATCCTATACCTCAAATTTACTCATTAATTTCAACCACAGTATTTCAACCATTGGAATTTATATCAAATATTAAATATTAAGTTCTAGTATTTATGTGGTATGTGTAGTATTATCATCACAACATCCCATACAAATAGCAGAACCCAATATTCAATACCCACAGAGTACACCCTATTTCAAATTCAATATTAAAAATTCTGAGATTCAAAAAAACGACATTTTTACTTGTTATTCTATCAATATTAAAGATAAAACCTAGATTCATCAGCCAGATCCTGCGCATTAATGTGTTTTACAATGATATCATATCCAAAATGGTGTAGCTAGCTCACAGCTCCCGTAAAACGCAAAAAACGTTTGAAACGAAATTTGGCAATAGTTTCCCCTAACTGGGAGGGGATCACCAAAAAAAAAAATATAACTTATAATAGAGATTTTCATAAAATCAGAAGATCTAATATTTCCTGTACTATAAGCTATTATGATTATTCTTTTTATTATTTTGATGATCCCAGCTTTCCCAGGGGCAACTACCCTGGTTCCGCACTCCTAGAAGGTGATATATTAAATATCAAGAATTTATAATATTAACCAGCAAAGCCAAATATCAGCAAGGTAGCGCCCAAATGAATATGAATAAAGAAACAGCTGTATGATTTACCAATTCCACTACAGCCATTGGTTTACAATTTCTTTGAAATGCTACCGGTTAGTAGAAAAGAAAATGTAGAAAAGAAAATGATACATACCATATCCTAAATATGAAAACTTTCTAGCATTGAAAAGGGTTATGAATCAAACAACAGCTATATGACTATTCTACTTCCACTATAACTATTATTCTATCATTTCTTATCAATGCTAGGGATTAGTAGAAAAGAAGAATGAAACATACCATTAGATAAAAAAACAATCCTGCTCATAATGTTTGTGATTAGTAGATTAATAAGACAAAAATGATACGTACCATGGCTTAATTAAATGTATCAAATATACCAGCTGTATCAATTACCTTCTTTATTAATTCACCCAATGGTAATTATCTATTAAATCAATTGGATGTACAACCAGCTGGAATTGATGTATCTAAAACAAAGAAAAAAAATATCATCAATTCAACAAAATTGCTTGCATCCTATATTAATTAATATAGATATATACTTTAGATGAATATCAACAGAATTCTAGTACCCCTATATGCTCTCCAAGTAAATCCAAAACCTCATAATAAGCCGCTGGCTTCAGTCTTATTTGACTCGGCTAAATCTAGATACTTACCAGAAGTAAATTATTCTGCCACTAAAATTAGTGGGCTCTTCACACCATTAAAGTGATCCCGAGAGTGTACATTATCATCATAGAAGTACCAACTCCTATGAATGAATGCACTTTGTATGTTTCACCAGAGTACTTTCTGCACAGAATAACTACACTTCTTCTTCTCTGTAGATAGCTGATTGAGAAACCCCCCGTTTCTGTAGATTCTCTTAATTTCAAACAGACACAAATCTCATTGAGCTTAGGAGGCATGGTTATACATGAATTGAAATATAGAATGTACTTAGTAATATAAGAAACAATAAGCTAACTCAAGAAAAGAAGAAAATATATTAGTAGAATTAATTAAAAAAAAGGTAAATAAAAAAAATGACACAAAAAAATAAATTGAGAAAAATTCAAATTCCCCCCCCCTGCAAAAAGCGGATTTTTTAACAAATTTATTAAAATTATTAGAAATATTATCTTAATAGATGCAGAAAAAACAAAACAACAAAGCAAGAATACAGAAATTACAAAAGCAAAAAAATAAATTGTTTGAGGCAAGTATAAGAACTGAGAAGTATATTATAGTTTCTGAGAGAGACTGTGCACAACTAGTAATAATCGGGTAATCTCTAATTCTGGGAAAATACTTTATAACCATGTTACTAATTGATTATTGAAATCAAAACATATAATAAAGTTTAAAAAAATTGAAAATTTAGCAATTCTTAAAAATTACATAATATGGTTCAGCCGTGTTAAGTATTCGGAGTACCTTTTTTCCGATTAATATTCCAAAGGTATGTCATGTCACTTTGATTATTATTGTTTTTTTTTTATACATATATAGTTTACAAAAAGGCGCTTATATCAATAAAGAATCCAAAAAAAACAATAACTAGTTAATAAATTCAGTAACAAAAAATAGTTCACCATAATGAAAAATTTAAATTTTAAAATTAATAAGCAAAAAATTATGACAAATTATGACAATTTATGGTTTTATTTATTTTTATTTATTTATTTTTATATTGTATTATATAATAAGTGGGGGTTGTTATTTCTTGCTTTCATTGTTATTGTTATTATATATACATACTTTCCGTATTAATAATACATATATAAAAAAAAAACAACAACAGATTACGTAACATTCCCCCAGCTTTTTCTCTTTGTGATGATTAAAAAAAAATGATGATCCTCGATTTAAAATTAATATGTTTATTATTTAACTCTCCCCGTGTATATATCCCCATATATATATCCCCATATTTTCACTCTACTGTTTTACCCCTCTCTTTTTCTCTTTCTCCTTCTCCTTCTTTGCTCAATCAATTATACTTTCAATTGACTAATATAACTCCACAACAAACAATGACAACACCTTCCGCTTTAGATATTGATATTACATTAAATACAGGTGCTAAAATCCCTGCAGTTGGTTTCGGAACAGTATGTCCTCCAGAAAACAGAGACACATATAAAGAAGTCTTAATAGCTGCAATTGAAGCAGGGTATAGACACATTGATACTGCTTGGAAATATGAAACCGAGCCAATTATCGGTGAAGCTTTGAAAGAAATCTTTGCTAAGGGTGTTATTAAAAGAGAAGATTTATTTATTACTACAAAAGTTTGGCCAACATTACATGCTAATCCTGAAAAATCATTAAATGAATCATTAGAATGGATGGGTATTGATTACGTTGATTTATTCTTACAACATTGGCCTATTTGTTTTGAAGAAGGTGATGGTGGTTATCCACATATACCAGTTGATGATAAAGGTAATTATAGATTTGATGAAAAAGCTGATTTTTATGATACATATGCCAAGATTGTTGATATCTATAAAAATACAAATAAAATTAAAGCAATTGGAGTTTCTAATTTTACCATTGAAAATTTAAAAGGTTTAGAAGAAAGATTTGATGTTGTTCCTGCTGCAAATCAATTAGAATTACATCCTCATTTACCACAATTAGATGTTGTTGAATATTGTAAAGAAAGAGGAATTGTTTTAGAAGCTTTTTCACCATTAGGTGGCCCAGGTGGCCCATGCTTAAAATTACCAATTATTATTAATATGGCTGAAAAATATAATGTAAAGCCTGTTGATATTTTAGTTAGTTATCATGCAAGTCAAGGTGGTGTTGTTTTACCAAGATCTCAAAATATTGAAAGAATTAAAAAAGGATTTCCTTATGTTGCTTTATCAAAAGAAGATATGGATGAATTAAATAAATTTGGTACTGAAAATCCTCATAGATTTATTAATGCAGGATGGGGTACAAATATTGGTTTCCAAAATTGGGATTAATTAAATAATGTTTACCTTCTTATATACAATTTTTTATATAGTCTTTTAAATATATACAAATTTGTTATTATTATTATTCTCTTTTTAACATGAACGAACTCCACCATTCCAAATTTCAAATTTAATATCATTTTTATTATCATCACAACAACTATTAAAAGGTGAAAAAACCATTTTAATATGTCTTTCAGTTTCAAAATTTCTATTTGCAAGATATTCATTTGATGCTAAAATTTCTGCAAATATTTTTTTCTTATGTTGTTGTGTTCCTCCTGAAATTGAAGTATCTTGTTTATTATTACTTGATTCAACTGTTGTTTCAGTTATTTGATCTGATACTGTTGATACTTCTCTTTGAGTACTTTGATTTTCAATTCCAATTTCTTGATCATTTAAATTTTCGTTATTTTCATTATTTTCATTTCTTTCATTATTATTATCTTCATTATTAAAAATTGTTGAGGTATCAATACCTAAATCTTCATGAAATTCATCAATTAATTCTTCATTTAAAATAGGTTTATAATTCTTTGTTAAGAAAATTCTAAAATCAATAAAATTACAAAATTTAATACCTAATGCTGGAATTGTTTTAACTCTTTTAAATGAATTTTTTAATTTACTTTCAAATAAATATTGTTTTTCATTTTTAATTTTTTCTAAAATTGATAATTTTGAATTATCAACTGATGAAGAAGAAGATGATAATTTTGATCTTTTTCTTGGTGATTCATTTGAATCTGAATTATTATTATCATCATCTTGATCATCATTATCACCATCATCATCTTCATCTCGATTATTTGAATCATTATTTAAATTTTTATAATAATTATCATTTAATGAATCCCATTCATCTTCTTCTCTAAATTTATCATAAGTTTGTCTATATATCGTACCTTTTAAATCCCAACCATGACAAAAACTCATTTGATAATCCATGCTCATAAAATAATCCATTTCTTTACCAACAATTTCATTAATTGGTCTATCAGTTACTTGATTTGCAATAATTATGGAAATATTAAAATCAATTGCTATTTTTTTCAGAAAAGTTATAAGATTTAATATATAAATTTCTCTTTCTCTATAATCGGTTAATTCAGCTCTAATATGATGAGTTATACTATCAATTATAATGACTTTTAAATTTTTATTATTGCTTAAAATTTTAGGTAATTGAACTTTAATTAAATAATCTTGATTTTTTAAACTTGAAATCACCGAATTTGGAATCATGACATTATCAAGACAAGGTCTATAATCTTCAGAAATATCATTTGGTTTGAAAATTAAATTATTATAATGATTTATAATTTGTGAAAGTCTTTGTGTTTCTAATCTTGCTTCAGTTGAAATATACATAACCATTGATGATTTATAATTTTTTTCTTCTTCAAATATCGATGAACTTAATCCATTGAATTCTAATGGGAATTGTGCAGTTATTGCTAAGTTCATAAGAAAATGTGATTTACCAGTTGCTGAACCACCACTGAATTCAACAACATAACCTAATGGTATACCATTTGATTCTTTAAATAATTTATCAATTATTTCATCACCTGTAGTAAAACTTTTAAGTTTATCACAGTCATTATCATCATCACTATCATTACTTTTTCTTTCTAAATCTTTCAATACTTCAATTTGTAACTCATTACAAAACAATTCAATTTCTTTAATTGATTTTGAAATTTTAATTGATAAATTCTTTGATGTTGATATATTAATCTCTGAAATTGTTAAATGATTTTTTTTAAGTAAATTAATTATTTCAATGTTCTTTTCAATGAATTCTGAACTTAAATGCGGGAGTTCAGTATATATGTCCATATCTAATATAATAGAATATACAATTTATATATATCTAAAAAGAATAAGTAGTAATGGTAACATATTAAATGAATCACAAAGATCAAAAAATTTACGCGTATCAATTTATTTTATAAGGCAATGCACTTTATTAATTTTATTAGCAAAAAATATATAATAATGAATATGATATGATATGTATACTATGAATAAATGAATGAATGAATGAATAAATAAATATGAATACAATTTAAGCTAATTTTTAAAGAGAACCTCTCTTTAACCCCCATTTTCCGTTTATAAGAATAATACAATTTTTTTTGTTAAATTAATGATGTAAAAAATCATCTTCATGAGTATATGAAAAATTATTAAAATATACAGATTCTGTATATTCAGTTGGACTATTATCATTATTATCGTTAGATATTGGTTTTTTAATAGCAATAAATGAAGAATCTGTACTATTTTCTCTTTTATCCAATTGATCAAGATATGATGAATTATATGGTGATGATGCAGGTGTTATTTTCATTGTTGTAAATTCAGAATCAAAATTTTCTGCTAATTCAGGATTTGTTATAACAGGTATAATTGGTGGTGGTTGTTTTAAATCATTTTGACTAATTAAATCATTCCAATTAATATATCTAAAAAATGGATGTTTTTGAATTTTATCAAATTCATCATCACAATTTAATCTTTTTTCAGGATTTTTATTAAGTAATTTATGAAGTAAATCTTTTGCTTCATTTGTTAAATAAAATGGTGGTTTTAATTTTTGTGTTATTATTTTATCCATAATTTTTTTATTATTATTACCTGTAAAAGGTGGTGAACCTGTTAATAAATCATAAGCAACAGCACCAACAGACCACCAATCACATTGATAACCATATGGTTCACTTTTAATAATTTCTGGTGCCATATAATAAACAGTACCAGTTAATGTATTACATTTTGAATCATCACCCATACTAACTTTTGATAGACCAAAATCAGTTAAAACTAAATGACCTTTTCTATTAAGCATACAATTTTCAGGTTTTAAATCTCTATAAACAACACCTGCATTTAAATGTAAATGTCTTAAAGCTAAAATAATTTCAGCTAAATAATAACTTGCAACTTTTTCACTCATTATACGTTCTTGAGCTAAATGAATAAATAATTCACCACCTTCTAAATATTCTAAAATTAAATAAACTTTATCAAAATCTTGTAATGCATAATATAATTTAACAATATTTGAATGTTTAACTCTTTCTAATATAGTTCTTTCAGTTAATGTACGTTCATAATTTGTTGCATTAACAATCATTGAAGCTTTTTTCAATTGTTTTTGAGCATATAATTTCCCATTTCTTTTATCTTTAACTAATATAACTTTACCATAAGTACCTTTACCTAAAACTCTAATTGGTTCAAAATCATGAATTGTAACTTTTTTTTTAATTGAATTATTGTTGTTATTATTATTAGCTTTAATTATAGGAATATTATTATTAATATTATCAAGATTCAATTTACTTGTTTCTCTACTTGTTAATCCATCATCAAGATATAATTCATCAATACCAACTTCATATGAAGTACCTAATCTATTATTTATACTACCAACAGAAATAACACTATCAGATCTTGTTTTTTTAAAAGTAATAGTTGGAGTTTCTAAAATGTTTAAATTATTGTTATTATTGTTGGCATTGTTATCATTATCAGTTGAAATAAATTTAGATTTAAAATTTGGTAATTCACCTATTTCATCATTATCTGAATTATTATTATTATCATTATCATCATTAAAAGTTAATTTATAATTTAAAGCCTTAGAAAGCGACTCATCTTCAAAACTAAATATATCACCCATTAAAGAAAGTAGATATAGATAGGTATATAGATATAGATATAATACAGATATAATATAAAAAGATAAAACAATAGACAACTAATCTCTCTTTTTTCAGTTTAATTTTAAATGAACAAAGTCACGTGCTTATTAGAATCACGTGCACTTCCAAACCAATATCACGTGCACATCCAACCAATCACGTGACCAAAAAACACCAGAAAATGAAAATCAGATTTCTTTAATCTCCTTAATAAATTTTTTTATAATGTATGGGTGGGTACATGTACATATATTTCATTCTTTTGTTTTTTATTTATTATATTATCAATCAATAGAAGATATGTCCAATTACAATGAAGTAAATTCAAGACTATCTCTTGGTAGTGCCAGTAGTAGTAATAATGACACTTCTTCATCTTCATCTCAACAAAATACTACAACGATAGATTATAAAAATTCAAATAATTGGCCAAAAGAATTAAAAGAATTTGTCAATAAAGTTTTTTTAAATGCAAATAAATTAAAATTTACAAACAAACAAAAATCAAAATTACAAATTGAATTGAAGAAATTAATTGGTATTGCAATCAATGAAAATAAAATCTTGATTAATAATTGGAATTTACAAACATTACCTTGTTTTGAAGATAAAATGAAACGTTTAGAATTATATTGTAATAATCCTAAGTTTTTTGATAATCTTCATATTAACAATAAAACACAACAAGAAGAAGCTGCTAAGATTAAAAAATCAAAATTGAAAGAAAAAGAAAAAGAACCTAAAATACCTTTAAAACCCGGACTTAATTTATCAAAAGTTCGATCAAATAATATTTTTTCAAATGGAAATGATAGTGATAGTGATAGTGATAATAATGATAATAATAATGACAACAATAATGACAGTAGTACAATAATTAACAACCTTAAACCTTCTAAAAGGAATATTTTATTATCAATAGGTAGTTTACCTCCATTGAAAAAAATGAAAAAAGAAATAATTAAAAAAAATGATAATGATAATACTATTAATAAACTAATTAAAATATCAAAATCAGGAGTATTACAAAGACCAAGTCCAGTCATCATAGAACAACAACAACAATTACCTGCATATAATACCCCAAGTCCAATATCAAGCCCCAACGTATCATTTGGATTTCAACCCCACACAACCCAAATAAATTCACCTTTAAATTCACCTTTAAATTATCCAAATATGATATTATCAGATCAACAAAAAATTAATATAAGAGGAAGAAGATTTGAAAGAGAACTTAGTGCACCATTGCTTTCATTAGATGATAATGATTCAAAACCTAAGGATACTAATTTAGATATACCATTAATTGGAACTTGTCAAACATTAGAAAAAAATTATTTAAGATTAACATCACAACCAAAACCTGAAATAGTAAGACCTTTACCAATTTTGAAAAAAACTTTAAATTTATTAATTTCAAAATATTTAGAAGGCGCAACATATATTTATTTATGTGATCAATTTAAATCATTAAGACAAGATTTAACTGTTCAACATATTAAAAATGAATTTACAATAAAAGTTTATGAAGAACATTGTAAATTAGCTATTGAATTTAATGATTTAGGAGAATTTAATCAATGTCAATCACAATTAAAGTTATTATATGATGATCCAATTTTATCTGAAAAAATTGAATCTGATCCAATTAAATTAAATGAAAAATTAGAATTTTTATCATATAGAGTATTATATTATATTATAACGAATAATTTATCAGAAGCATTTGATTTAAAATTAAAGTTAATTGAAAATAATATTGATTTAAATAAAAATGAATTTTTAAAAATAAGTTTTGAAATTTTAGAAATTAAAATAAATAATGATTATTTTAATTTTTTTAAAAAAATTTTAAATTTTAAAAAAAATGATAAATTAGATTTGAAATTAAATAATATGAATAAAAAACTAAGATTTTATTTTTTAAAATTGTTATCAAATATTTTAATCAAAGAAAGAATCAATACTTTATCAATAATTTCAAAATCTTATAGATTTATATCAATTATTTTTTTAAAAAAACAATTATATTTTGAATTTGAAATTGAAGATAAAGATAAAGAAGATGATGAAGATAATACTTTTAATGAATTTATAAACAATTATAAATTAAATGAATTTATAACTAATGATTCCAATGGTGGAACCATTTTTGAATGTTTTAAATCTAAATTAGTTATTGAATCAATTAGACAAAAAATGTTCAGTAAAATTGATATTAAAGGTCAAGTTTAAATAAAAAAATAGACATATAGAAATCATAAAATTATTAAATAATACATAAACATATATATACTTATATATTCGTCGCAATAAATCAATCATAAGAAGGACATAAACCCATCATTGCAAAATTTAATGAATCATTTTCATCAGCAAGTGACATATATTTTTGAATTTTATCAATAACTAATTTTGAATTTAAAATATCATTATTATCATTTCCATTTCCATTTTCATCTAAACCTAAATCCAAAGGACCAGATCTACGACCATCTAATTCATAAATATGATTATTACCTTTTGATTTAATAAAACTAATGAAATGTAAATTAACATCATCTTCAGCATTAGGTACAGAAGTTTGACCTTCATTTGAATAATTATTATATAAATTCAATGATAAATTTGAAATTAAATTTAATTTTTCATTAAAAAAATTTGAATTTTTAATATCTTTAATATTTAATAAATTATTATTTAAAAAATTTGAAATTTTTGAACTATTAATAATTAAGGAATTTGGTAAATTTAATAAAATATGTAATAAAGCATATAATCCACAACCATTTTTCAATTGTTGTTTAAACCAAATTATATTATTTAAATCATCATCATCTTGCGAAATTAATTTATTATTATCTTCGAAGTTTTTTAAATCTTCATATTTTTTAGAAATTGGAAATAATAAAATTATTGCATAACATGGTCTTGGTATAAAACTTAATAAATCTGGATCATTAATTGAATAAATATCTGTAAAATTTAATAAAGGTGATAAACCAAGAGTTCTAGCAAAATTTGTAAAGATTTCAGGATTTGATTCTAATGGTATAACAGAAGTTTCAGACATTTTAAGAAAGGAGAAAAGATGTATTGATGTTAAAGTGATATGATTTATAAAAGATATAATGATTTAAGAAAAATAAAAAACCGTTAATTTTTTATCTTATCTGTTTGTGTAAAATAGGCGGAGGAAGAAATTGAAAAGTGCGTGTGTTTTAGTCTTTCAGATAAATTTATCAATCGACGCAGTTCTTGCGTCGATTACCAATTACCCACACGTGATATGCGCGTGATAAAAGAATCTTAAAAGCACAAAGCTTAAAAATAAAGATTTAAAACGCAAAGCCACACTCACTAAAAAAATAAACAGAGTCAAAAAAATAACATTTCTAGATTTCTTCTCTCTCCGAACAATAACCGGTGGGCTACTTAATTTTAAAGTGTATTATATTAAATGGAACTAAAATGGTTAGAGAGATCCTGGTACAAATAAACGATATATACTAGGGACGATCAATTTTGAGAATGCATGGTCCTGCCGTAGTAAATAACCATAAATTTAAAGAATCTAGAGTACTAATAGAATAATCTATCGGCCTAAAATTATTTTTGTTATGTATGTATGTATGTATGTATGTATGTATATATGTATCAAACAGTAAGATCACTAATAATTTTTTTATACGAGTGAATAAAAAAAAAACAGAAAAAGTTCGCAAATGTTGAAGATCTTAAAAAATATAACAGTTTTTACACTTAAATGAGAATCACAAACAAAAACACAAAAGGAAAGGGAGAGGGAGAGGGAGAATGATGGACAAGTAAGATACAGAATGCTATGCTCAATTGATAATCTTGGAATGATGAGTTTGTTTTGTTTTGTAATGACATATTATTTTTTGTGTGTTTGTTTGTATTTTTGAATATATTAGTCTGCTTTATCAATAAAGATCTTTATTATATCTATTTAAAAAAACAATGCCCTAATTGAAAGACGGTAGAAAAAACAATAAAACTGTAGTTAACAGTTAACTTTCCTTCTTTCGCGGACAAAGAAATCTTCTGATTGGCTCAATTTGGATAAGTCACCCATTAACGCATATCGTAATGCTCTTTAACTGGGCAGATGCGATTCCTTTCTTTTCTCACGGGTGCATGTGTATTAACTAAATGCAGTACTGTACTAATAATATATACAGTTGCACCTTTTTTTACATCCAAATGGATTTACTAATTAATTAATTAATTACTTTAATTATTATGTAATAAATAGTTCATCTTTTTTTAGATAAATTATGTGCTCAAACTTTTATTTTAAAATATTTTAGTATACATACCAATACAAGGAACAAAAAGTTTATCCGTTTTTTAGTATGAAACCGTTTTAACAGGGAAAAAATAGAAACATTATAGTAAAAGAAAATGAAACATATATAAAGATTACAACAAGAACAACAAGAACAACAACAACAACAGTACAATATAAAAATATAGTTATATCGCTAAATAGAAAATTTCTTTCTTTTTCTTGTTTTAAAAATTAAAAAAATTTAAACTGGGGGCCTTTGCCTGTCAAAATTGAAATAGAATATTTTTAGAATGTCATTGAATTGTTTGATTACACATTTAATTTTTCTAATTGAGTTATACTTTTCTTTGCCCCAAATATGTATCAATATTAAGTAAAAGCTATAAAAGCAGGAAATAACACAAAAAAAAGTCATAAAGTTTGTTTGTGTTTGTTTACATTTTACATTTTACATTTTCTATATGTAAACAAAAAACAAAAACACAAAAAACAAAAAGTAATCTATCAATCAATATATTGTACCTATATTGTTTGTTCATTTAGGCGTTAAAGTTGTGTTTCATATTAAGACAGGCAGCCGTATACCTAATGCTATTTATATAAGATAAATAAAAGCAGGGGCTGGATCTTAACTATAATAAGGATATAGTAAATTGAATGAACAATTGAATGAAAAAATGTAAACAAATAAAAAACTAATAAATACAAGTTTAGCTACTCATCACTCGCAATCTACTGCATACCTAATGCGCGCTTATGCAATAACTATGTACCATTCAACGTAACAATTTACCATGACATTCCTCTTTTGGGATCCTTGACTACCCCAATAGGATTTCACACTCCAGTTAAAAAATTACCGCTATGCTTTAATTATGCATGAATTATTGTTGTTCGGTTTTTTCTCTTTTCTAATATTTTATCATCCATCCATCATATCATATTCAGCCAAACCAGGGACTTGTATGGTTTTCGTTGTGCTTTTTGAAAATTAATTAGGTCTGTTCTCTCTTTATTTACAAATTAACTATTAAGGCTTTACTTAACTAGACCAAAGGGAATTAGTACTACCGCACAAGGATCTTGATAGTTTACCCCCGTTGAATTTTTCTTTCCACTTTTACTTATCTTTCTCTTTTTTGTTGTTTCTTTATTCATCTTCAACAACTAAAATAATACAAACAAAGCAATAGATAAACAAACAGTTTTATTTTGACATCTTATTCTCCTTAGTTTTTGGTGTGTGTGTTTATTTTTAAATTCTTTTTACAATTATCTTCAATAGTGAATTGTTTTAAAATTTATAAACTATTATCATTATAAGAAAACAAAATAATATTAAAAGTACAAGGTTATTCCCCCCCATCTGCTAGTTCTGCTTTTTTTTCTTTTTCTATTTTGAAAAGAAGTTAAATAAGAATTGAAAGAAAGATCGTCCAATATCATATCATTTCCATCGTTCATATCCATTGTTGACCAAAAAACAGACAAACAAACAATCAATCAACAACAAAAATAAAAACATACAACTCTTTGAAGTATAGTTTTTTCATTTATTTATTTTTTATTTATTTACATTATTCTAAAAGTTTTTAATATCATTTTAATTATATTTGATATACTTTAGGAAACAAAACATATCTACATTTTCCCCAATACCTTCTTTTTTTTTACATTTTTCATTGAATTAAAGAAAGTCTATTTATCCTCTTTTTCTTTTACTGTCATCCTCATATCATATTTCTATTTTTTTATTAAATTGAAATGTATTCTCCTACCTTACCACAACAAGGTAGTTTTATGGAAAGAACAGATTCTAAATCTTCTTCATCAAAGTTTAGAATCTCATCACCATTTAATTTTGAACATAAATCAAAATTGACTTCTCCAAAATTAGATGATTTTCAATTTGATAATAACAACAACAACAACAATAGTGGAATTGAATTATTTAGTTCAATTCCAAAATCTTCTTCAATTTCTTCATCTCCAATTATATTAATATCCAAGAAAAGTTATATAGTCGATACTAATGTTGAAATTAAAGAAGGTGATTTATTATTCTTAAAGAATGATTCTTTAGATGGTTCAATTTTAGTTCAACCAATTTTAAAAGTTGCAGGTCCTTTTTGGGTTTCTATTGATGATGTAAGTAAATTTGATTACAATAAGGATTTTGTAATAAACAGTCCAATTACTTCAAATAGTTTCTTCCAGCAACAACAACATGAAGAACAAATCAATAATAATAATAATAACAATCATACCCCATCAACTTCGCTTAGCAGTTCAAAAGTTAAGCTCGATTCAATAACCCCAACTTCATTATTTTCAAAGCAATTATCTTCTCAATCACCAATTCCTGGTTCTACTCAAAATTTAGAATTGTATCTTACAAAAGATGCTGCTTCTAAAGATATTGGAGAAATATATGGTATGAGAACAGGTTCTTGTTCATCAAATGGTTCATCTGTTGATTCTTCAAGTATTTTTCCAAATAATAATAGTAATAAGGTTTCATTAAAATCTAAGATTTTCCCATTATTAACTAAAAAACAACTTAAAGTAATGACAATTCAAGTTAGTTCTTATAGTCTTTATGATTCAAGATATTGGTATCGTGTAGGTTTAATCAATCCAAATAGTAATACAAGAATTTTTTTAAGTCGTTATTATCAAGAATTTTATGATTTACAAATTAATGTAATTTCAGAAAAATCTTATCAACAAGATATTAAAATTCCAAAATTACCTGAACCTTTTACTACTGACAAGAATTTAGAACTTAATGATAATAATTTCCTTATGAAAGAAAGATGTAAAGAATTAGAGCTTTATCTTAATAAAGTTATATTATTAGCTTTATCAAATGATAATTTACTTGTTCCAATTATTAAATGGTTAAATCCAAAAGATGAAGATTTAATTTTAAATGAATTTAATTATAATATGGGTTCCAAAACAATTAATGAATCATTAAATATTTTAAAAGATAAACAAAGTGTTTCAGAAATCACTAAATCAAATAGTATTTCAAGTTCACCATTATCATCATCATTTTCTTTAGCTAGAGATGCAAAACATGTTCAACAACATAAAAAATATCAAGATATTTTTATTCCAAAACCTGTTCCTTCATTTTTAAAGAAATATGATTCTGCTCCAACTTCTCCTTCTACTACTACTAATAATAACAATAGCAATTTTAACACAAATACTTTTTCATCATCAGATGGTATTGATTCTCAAAGAGAATTAAATTATCAATCTGTTTATTCATCATCATCATCTGGATCAAATTCATCATTTAGACTATCGAAGAATTCAAGTCATTCTTATTCGAATAGTAATACTTCATCATTTGATTCAAGTGATAATGATAACAATAATAATAAATTAATAGAAGATCCAATTGAAGAAGCTAAAGAATTTATTAAAGAATTAGAAATTGATGAACCAACTAAACCTTTATTATTAAATTATCAACAAAGACCAAGATTTAATTCCACTGGTAATTTAATGTCAAAGACATGTGCTAATAGAACAGCTCTTTTACCATCATTAAATATTCCAAAGAATACCAATAATACTGTTAGTAAAAGTCTTGAATCAAGTCCAAGAATTGGTGCACCAGAAAGAGAAACTTTTAGATCAAATAGTTTTTCAAAAAGTTCATCATTACCAAATTCTCCATTAGTTTTCCAAGGTAATTCATTTGAAAAATTAAGAAAACTTTCATCAACTTCAATTTGTACAAATGTTACCACTATTTCAAATCCTGAACAACAAAATTTAATTAAATTTAAAATTATGCATAATGATAATAATGGAGAAATTGTTACTATTAAACTTCATTATTCAAATGTTAATTTAATTTTATTAAAAAATACAATTAAACAAGAATTTGGATTTGATGGTGAACCATTATTAAAATTTAAAAATTATAAGACTGGTTTATTCGTCAATATTAAATCTAATGCTGATTTATTAGTTTTTATTAATGATCAATTTTATATGTATAATAAAATTTTAATAAGGTTTACTTAAAGTTAGTTTTTTGGTAAGTTTATTTTTGGTTAATACTTTTTTTTTTTCATTTAATGGTTATAAAGTTTTTGGTCCCTTCCCCTCGTTCACTTCTCCCCTGCTCCTCCTGTTGCCTTTTTATATTATTTACTTTTATTTTTGATTCCCCTTTATATAAATGTATAGTACAATAATAAGTTTTTAATAAAAAAAAATAAAAGAAATTAAAAAAAAACCACGTCCAGACTATTTTAATGGCACCGGATAAAAATCACAAACAGACGATCGACGCGATAAGTAAAAAAAATTCTCCGATTTTTTGTGATTTGTCTTTGAACGTAAATTTTTGAGTCATCATTAAATTATTAACTCAGGGGTCTTTCTTTTATCTTTGTGTCTTTTTTTTTTATTTCATATATCAAATAATACTAGTTAAAGCTTTTGCGTTCAAAAGGCTTTTAAGATATATCAATGGTTTCCACTATTTCAAAAGCTATTGGTGCTCCAATTCCAAACAACACTGAACATGCCGTCTCTGTTACATTACCAACTTGGGAAGCCACAGTTGGTTATGAAGAAGGTAAAGCTTGGGTTGTTAATCAAATGAATTCAGGTTATCCACGTTTTTTTATTCATTCTAAAATTCAAGAACTTGCTAAATTATTAGAAATGCGTTATGCTAGAGAAAATGAAAAAGCATTTATATTTCCAGGTTATAACGTTGCTAAAAGATGTAGGAGTTTTATTAAAAGAAGAACAAATTTATCAAATATTAATGTTAGAATTTTACAATTAAGTTCACCTGCTCCAAAGACTAAAGATGAAGAAAGTATTAGAGTTGAATGTAATATTGCTGTTGTATTTTTTCCAAGTTCAGAATTTGGTATTGTAAAACAATATTGGCAACATGCAGGTGAAGGTATTTCATCAAGACTTGCAGAATATTTCTTAAGTGAAATGAAAGATACTTTAGTTGAACAAACTGAAGCTAAAGTTAAAGAAGAAGCAGCTGCTAATTCCTTATTATCAAATAATACAAATAACACAAATAGTAACACAAATAATAATAGTATCGATTCACTAAAAATGAGTTCATCTGCTTCAATTAGATCAAATCGTGTTAGTCGAATTAGTGGTAGATCATCAAGATCATCAAGATCATCAAGATCATCAGTTTCATCATCAGGTGCAAATGATCCAGTTAATGAATATAGTACATTTATTGAAGAAAGATTTGGTCGTAATCTTGATTTAAGATTTGCAAAAGAAGCAAAATTAATACTAAAGAAAAGAATTTTTAATAAAATTAATCAAAATATAAATAAATCTGATTTAGTATCGGAATTTAATGAAAATAATGTTTACTTTTATCCATCAGGTATGGCAGCAATTTTTTCAAGTCATCAATTAGTTTTAAAAATTGGTAATGAAATAATTAATGAAAAATCAGTTTGTTTTGGTTTCCCATATGTTGATACATTAAATATTTTGAGAAAATGGGGTAGTGGTGTTCATTTTTATGGATTTGGTGATGACGAATCATTAGATCATTTAGAAAATAGATTAAAATCAGGTGAAAAAATTTTAAGTTTATTTTGTGAATGTCCTTCAAATCCTTTATTAAAAACTCCAAATTTAAAAAGAATTAAAAAACTTTCTGATGAATATAAATTTTATGTTGTTGTTGATGATACGGTTGGAAATTTTAGTAATATTAATGTTTTACCATATTGTGATATGGTTGTTTCATCATTAACTAAAGTATTTTCAGGTGATTCTAATGTTATGGCAGGTTCATTAATTGTTAGTCCATATTCATTAAATTTTAAAGAAATTAAAAATTATTTAGATGAAAATTATGAAGATTTCTTTTGGGCTCAAGATGCAATTTATCTTGAAAGAAATTCAAGAGATTTTGAAATTAGATCATCAAAGATTAATGATAATTCATTAGCTTTATTAAAACTTTTACAAAAATATGATATAATTAAAGATATTTATTATCCATTTATTTCTGATACTAAAAAATATTATGATGAAATTAAAAATCCAAAAGGTGGTTATGGTGGTTTAATTTCATTAGTATTTAAAGAAGAAGTTGATGCAGTTTGTTTTTTCAATCAAGTTGAATTATCAAAAGGTCCATCATTAGGTACAAATTTTACATTAGCTTGTCCATATTCAATTTTAGCTCATTTTCAAGAATTAGATGAAATTGAAAAATGGGGTGTTGATAGAAATTTAGTTAGAGTAAGTGTTGGGTTAGAACCGACTGATGAATTATTACAAGTATTCAAAGATGCATTAGATTTAGCTGTCGAACAACATGAATTATAATTGGGTTTTTAATATAAATAATATATAAAAAATAGAATAAAAAAAAATAAAACATTACAGATTTTTTACAGATAATAAGTTTTCTTTTTTGTAAAAACAAATAGTCTTAATTTTATATTGAGTAAATATATTTATTATATAAAGTATTAAATATGATAATTAAATCATAATAAAATAAGTTATAATTGCGTCATAAAATGTAATAATTTGGATGGATGGATAATCATTAAAAAGAAATCATTTCTTCTTTTTTCTTTTGTATATATTTTAAAAATTGAATCTTTTTTCTAGAAAAAAACTTAATAAATTATATTATATTTATTTCTTTTCGAAATCACCCTTGGAGAATCTTGGATGTCTTGGATCATTAATCCATTCAGAAGTATCCATTAAAGCATTTTGAGCCTTACCGACTAAGTAAAAAGTGGCACCAACTATATTAAAAGAGAGAGAGAAGAAGAGTTAGTAAATTATTGTTTAATTATAAAGCATAAAGGTACACCATTAATCAATTCAATTCAATTCAATTCAATTTATTAGACAGATCAATTAATAAAAATTCACGTAAAAATAATAGAAATAAGTATGTGTGATGCGAAATAAGGGGATTGATTGATTATTTGATTGATTTTTTGTAAAGTGTATTAAATCTTGTAGAATTAAATCAATTGAATTCAATTTTTCGTTCTTAATTGATCTTAAATACACTCAATATAAATTAATTGACTAACTGATTGATTAATTGATTGACTTAATAGCTAGATGATTCCTTTTCGTTAACAAAATGAAATTGAAGATTTCACAAATATTTTATTACATACAACCAACGAAGAATGGCCAGTAGAATTTGACTAATGGGAATTTGTAGACCTTAACACCTAAGAAGCTCATTATAATATATATCAATTAATGGATTGAACGGTTTATTGATTGATTAATAGATGTAATAAATTATAGAAGATATAGTATATTGAGTTTTATTTTAAAATTCGAAGTCTCTCTTTGTTGTTGGCTTTTTTTTTCTCACGTTGAATTTCTGTCCAATGAGAATTTGAGCTCGTTGGTTTCGAGCACTGCTTTTTATGTGAGTGCACTTCGTTGATTGTCCACGTGATTACAGTCTTTGTCCACGTGACCACCTAAAATATCAAAATAAAAAGCCTTTCTTCTTCATTTCCCCAAATTTTATGCATTATTCACGTCACTTTTTTTCTTTGAAGAATCTATCAAAAACTTCTGAAATAAGCTTATATATATAAAACCAGAAGTGATTCTTTATCGAATCTTTTTTACTAGAAAAGAGGACTTTTTTTCAAAACGAAAACATTAATATTTTTTTTCTTAAAAATTACATAAAATACGTACATATGAATTTAAAAAAAGAAAAACTTTTTTTTTGTTAAAAACAAAAAACACAAACAACTCCGAAATAAAGAACAAAAGACAAATAAAAGACAAAGACAAAATGCGTTAAAATCCTTGGAAAAAGATTTAAAAAGTAAAAATGTAAAATGTAATAATAATCAAATAAAGGAAAGGGAAATTCTAATTTAATAAACTTTTAATAGAAATTTGTTTTGGGTATAAATGAGAAGTACTTCTTAATTCACTTAAATATTGATAAGTTGAATTAGATGATGGTTCAGCAAATGATAATGATTTAGAATTTGATAAAAGATATTTTGAAGAAAATGTAATTGGAACAGTAGTTGAAGAAGTAGAAGTATTCTTATTATTATTATTAGAAGATGAAGATGAAGGATCAATAGATTTAATTTCATAATTATCGGAACAAGGTTTTAATGAAGGTGAAGTTAATGGTGAAATATATTCCTTAATTTCAACTTGATTTTTGGAAGTTTCAGGTTTTGGTGAAACTGGTGGTGTATTATTAGTAAATTGTTGTTCCATATTAACTTTTTGAGCATCAGAAAGATATTTTAATAATGCTTTTGAATTAATATTACTTGAATTATTTGAATTATTTTTTTTAATTTCATTCGGAGATGGATAAACGCAAGTTAAACCATTTCTAACACAACCGGAACATTTTGGTTTAATTTCATCACACTTCTTCTTTCTCTTTCTACAACAAAAACATCCGGTTTTTGTTCTAGTAATCTTACGTTTTGTAGAATTAGTTTTTTTATCATTATGAGAATCATCTGAATGTTCAGAATCAGAACAAACAGAAGATAATGATGAATCAGATCGACTTGATAATTCTAATAATTGATCTTGATGAGATTCAATAGAAGATTCAGATTCTTTAGAATGATTTGGTGAACTTATAGCAAGTTTAATAACCCGCTGATATTCTCTATAAGTTGACATTATGTATTATTAGTATGAGTGAAAAATTTTTTTTCTTGGGGTAAAATTGTAGTGAAAAATTTGAAAAGGACGTGTGGAGGAGTAGGACAAGGGGCAACGAAAAGCTAATCTGTAAATGAGAATTAGGTAATCTTTTTTTTTTTCAAAGATAAGATAAAATGAAAATTATTATTAGATATAATTAAATCACTGAACAGAAATATATGTCAAAACAGAATACAAATTTTTTTCTTTTTGACAGTTTATTTGAAAAAAACTATGACTAAATTTTTTTTGTTTGGTTTTTAAAAAATATGAAAGAAAAATTGTTTGTGGTGAGTTTATTGTTTAAAAATTTATTAATAAATTAAAAGAAACTCCACAACCGCGTTACCATTTTAGGATATGAAATACTGTTTTTGGTATCGCATTCGCTTTTTATTTCCTTCAAGATTTCTTTAGGGGAAATTTAAACCGAATTTAATATCTCAAAATGGACAGAAAAAAGTTTTTCTTCAATTGAAATAGAAATAAAAACCGAGAAATTCCATTTATGGACTTGATTTTCTTGACAACTGTTCACGTGACCGTAACCAAGGAAAGGTAGACAACAAAATTTAACTAATGAATACAGCAATTGTTAATATTTTTAAAAAGACCATTTATTATATAAAGATCCAAGTTATATGATATACGAATGATCACACCATATTCCTAGAACACTAAAGTTAAATAAATGTAAACAAACAGCATGGCAAAAATGATACCAAGAGTTTCATAAATATATGATCAAAAGATGATAAAACTTGAAACCAAAATAATTTGAATCACAAAAAGTTTCAAAGAGATTTTTCTAAAAGTTTTAATATTTTATAACGTAAAAATTAATAAGGTTTTTCTTAATTAAGCTAATTCAATGTGACTTATAAAACAAATAATACTAATCTTGAAAAAACTGTAGATCATTTATTTTCCAAAAAAACACAAAAAAGCAAAAAATTACCTGATTTGGACATTATAATGATAAATTTGATACGATTAAATTTCTTAAATATTATGGTTTTTTTCAATTTCTATTGATTCATATTTGTTTCATATTATTCCAAGACTTTTAATGTAAACAAATAAAATCAAAAAATGAGAATCAATAATATCAATACACTATAATGGTTGGAAAAAAATCTAATATAAATATGACACAACAAGATCTTCAATATGAATTAGAATTATCTTAATATTTTTTATATTAAATCATTATCAATCAAATTAACAATGCAACCAACTACTATTCCAGCCACTACTTACGCTTCCGACAACTCTAAATCATCAAATGATGATCAGGATAACTTATACCTTTTCGGTAAACATGCTTTGAATGTTTGTGTTATTGCTTAGATATCAAACTTTTTTTTTTAAAGTTTCGTTAGGTTTTTTTACATTTGCTTTCTGTTTTTTTCTAAAAAAAGAAAATTATATTAGCAATAAAAACAAAATAAATAAAAGACTTCTTATATAAGGAATTATAATAATAAACTAACCATAAAAACTATTTTCTAAAACATTTATTCCATAATAAAATGTACAAAAATAAAATAAATAAAATAAAGCAAAGTAAAAATTAAATACCATTTTTACCAACTTGAATCAAACCATAAATATCCATAATTGAAATTAAAAACCAAATAAGAACAGCAAGACCAATAACAATCCAATTATTACTCATATCTTTATAAATTCTATTGTTTAAATTTTCTGTTTGTTCATTTCTTGAATTTTCAAATAATTTTTTTTCAATTTTTTGTGCAACTTTATCATCTGTAACATCAATTTGCATAATCTTCTTTCTACTTGTAAAATAAATTAATGGTGCAATTAAAATTGGTAATAAAATTGATAAAATAACTTGTGAAATATTTAATGCAATACTTAAACCACCACGTCCTAAAGAACATGCAATAACTAAACATGGTAAAATTGAAATAGATCTTGTAACTAATCTTCTAACCCATGGTTTCATATACCATTTAATATGACCTTCACAAACAATTTGTCCTGCCATAGTACAAACAATACCTGCACTAAAACCTGATGATAATAATGCAACCATAAAAATTGTACCAACAGCTGGTGCAATAGTTTCTTGTAATAAATCATAAATTGTATATAAATCAGCATCAATAGCTTCTGATGTACCATATAATGTAGCACCTGCAACAACTAAAATTGCAGAATTAACAAATAAAGCAAATGTAAATAATGTAACACCTAATTCAATTAATGAATATTTCATACCATAATTAATAGCTGCATATGAAGGTTTATAATTTTCATATTCTTCATCTGTAGCTTCATTAGTAAATTCAATAAGTTTATGTCTAATATCAAATTCTCTTAATCTTGGTTGAACAATACCAGAACCTAAAAATAAAGAATGAGGCATAACAGTAGCACCTAAAATTGAAACAGCAATATAAACACCATTTCCTTCTAACATTGCATGAGATGGAATATAACCTTTAAGAACTTCACCTGGTGTAATATTAGATGGTAAATAACTTAATTCAACACAGAAACAAATGACAACAATCATAACTAATGCTGCAACACCATATTCAAAACATCTAATAAAATTAAGTGAAGCATTTGGTCTATAAGCAAACATTACAAATAAAACATCAACAATAGTTAAAGCAATACCTGCTGGTAATGGAATTTTCAATAAAATATTTAAAGCAATAGCAGAACCAATAACTTCTGCTAAATCTGTAGCAATAATAGCAATTTCAGCAGCTATATAGATACAATAATTTAACCAACGTGGTAAAAATTGTCTACAAGCTCTTGATAAATCTAAACCTGTTACAGAACCTAATTTAACAGCTAATGATTGTAAAAAAATAGCGATCAAATTAGAAAGTAAAGATACAAATAATAAAGAGAATCTATTTGCAGAACCAGCAGAAATAGCAGTAGAATAATTACCTGGATCCATATAAGCAACACTAACCATCAAACCCGGGCCAATAAAGCCAATATATTTTTGAATAGAGCTTAAAACTTTATGAACAAAGCTTTTTTTACCAGAACTTACATTAGATGATGTTTGTGATTCTGATGTTGGTTGTGGTACAGAAGATGAGCCTATAAAAGAACTGAAAGGATTAATAGAAGGTACTCTTTCAACTTCATTTAATTCATATGTGAAATTATTCACGTCATCATTTGGGGTTTTCGAGATTCGTTTTGACATATTGTGATCTCCTCAGAAAATTTCATGCACTGACCAATAATTATAATAAACAATAAATATAATAATATCAGCAGTGAAATAAGTTATAGAGATGGAAAACACAAGTAGTTTATATATAAGAAAAAAATGTACAAGAAAACACGTCCCCTTTCTAATATAAGTTGATGTGTAAAAAACATGCTAAGATTTTTATTGTTCTTTTTTATTTTCCCCTGTTTATATTTGCGAGCACACGACATATTTAAGGGTCTTGTCTTTATTTGCAAGGTCCGGGCCCGGAAAAGTACAACCGATATGTATTTTATTCAGACACAAAAGCTACCAAGATACCTTTTTTGGCAAAGAGATACAGACTAGGAAATAAAATATATAATTAAAATTCTATTATTACATTAATGCAAAACTATAAACAATAAACAAAAACAAAAGTTAAAAGTTAAAAAAAGGGTTAAAAGGGTTATAAAAAATTTTTTTTTTAAAATGTGTATCATTTTTCATTTTTTGAAACTATTTTTAGTTTCAATTGGAGGCTAATTCTGAAAAGTATTGACGAAGAATTAAAGCTAACATTTCTGGTAATTCTGCTACATTATGAACAACAACATAAAATTCAAATGGGAATGTATCTAAGTATCTATCTAATTGTAATTTACTATTTCCATTGGAATCTTTAATAAAATTAGCTTGAGTCATATTTAAAATAGATTCTTTATTATTGACACCATCAATAATAACAAAAACTAACATAACTTTTTCTTCACGTGCTTGTCTAACTAATCTTTGTACAGTAGCATGATCACCACAAACACCATCTGATAAAATAATTTGTAATTGCCATAAATCTGTATCACCCATTGTTCTTGCATCAGAAAATAATCTTAATGAAGATGAAACTAATCTTTCAACATCAGTTTTAGTATCATCAAATTTAAAGCTTTGGAAAATACGAACACCACATTCTGAATTAAATGGTTTTTCAAATGGATGAACAACTGATGTCTTTTCACCAAATTTAACAACAGATAACTGACCTGATTCTAATTGAGTTAAAGCCTTTGATACTAAAGCAATACTTTGGAAAGCAATTTCAACAGCATTACCTTGCTCCATAGATTTAGAATCATCAACAGCAATCATGATTTGATATTGACGCTTACTTGGTTTAGTTCTTCTCATCCAAATCTTATCTTTTCTAAATTGAGAAGCAATATATGGAATAATTCTCTTCATATTTAATCTTTTACCAGTCTTGTAATCACCTCTTAATTTCGTAGCTAATGTAGGTTCTAAAATTAAACGAAGTTGTTCACATAAACCAGCAGTTAATTCTTGTGTAGCCATATCACTCTTGCTCCATAATTCTTGAGCTTCAGCATATGGTCTAAGAACATCATTATCAGCTAAACCTAATTTTTCCAAATATTCATCAATTTCTTCATCACTTTCTTCATCAAGATCACTATCATCAATTTCCATTTTTTCATTAAATTCATCAAGGTTATCTAAATCTCTCTTTCTTTCACCAATCATAGCAGATTTAGTTTCACCATTGAAATCACCATCAGCATCAGGAGCTTCTTCTTGAAGTTCATTATCTTCTTCTTTAGAATTTTCTTCTTGCTTGATACCTGGTATTTCTTCTTCATCTTCTTCTTTAACAGGCTGTCCTTCATCATCATCAATTGCCATATCATCGTCAATTGATTGAATTTGATCTTTATTAGCAGCACCTAAAGCTTGAGTATCTTCATTAGTGTTATCACCATTAAGATGTTGGAATTCATCTGGACGTTCACCACTCTTTTGATCAACCATATCATCATCAGTAGCTTCTTTAATTTCTTGTCTACGACGGTAAAATTCTTTCATAGAATCACCTAATTCTTTTAATGATTCTTTAGCTTGTTCTCTAGATGCATCATTATTTGTTTCATCTTCATCCTTTTCTTTATCTTCTTGTTGATCTTGGAAATTAGAAGCTCCACCACTAGCACCAATGTTATCTTGTTCTTCTTTAATTTCGGCATCAGCACCTTCGTCTTCTGCACCACCTTCTTGTTGAACAGCAGCATCAGCATCGACATCATCATTAGCTCCGTCTTCTAAACCATCAACACCTTCTAATTTATTAGAATCATCTTCTTCTTCATCTTTGACTTCTTCTTTCTTTTCTTGTTCTTCTGAATTTTCATCAACATCCATTAAAGATTCATTATCGTCACCTTCGGCTTCATTATCTTTACCATCTTCGTGACCTTCTTCTTCATCATCATCATTATTTTCTTCCTCTTCTTCATCAGCATCACCTTCATTTGGCTTGCCTTCAGCAGTTTTTTCATTATCTTCTTCTTCACCTTCTTCTTCACCTTCTTCTTCTTCTTCAGACTTTTTATCCATGTCGACATCATTTTTATCGGCATCTTCATCAACATTTTGGTCATCTTCCATGCCATTATCATCTAATTTATCATCGAAACCACCATCTTCAGCTTCTTCTTCTTCTTCATCAACTTCTTTATCTGAATCAAGATTGATATCTTCTGGTAAATCAAGAACTTCAGCTTCAGGAATATCAGCATCAGCTTGTTGATCTTCTTCATTTCTAACGTCATCATCTTGTTCACCGACATCTTCTTCATCTTCTGCATTTTCATCTTCTTCATTCTTAGAATCATCATCCTTTGAATCTTCGGGTGCTTTTGAATCGTCTTCCTTATTATTTGGTTTAGAGTCATCATTTTCTTCATCTTCAACACCTTGCATGTCGTCATTGGATTTGGAATCATTTGGCATTTCATCAGATTCTTTTTCTTTAGTATCTTCTTTAGCTTCTTCATCCCACATCTTTTCATCGACAGCATTAGGATCCATTTCATCTAGATCATCAACTTCTTCATCTAATTCTTCATCATCATCTTTATCTTCTTCATCTCCATTTTCATCATCTTCAGGAGGAGCATCTTCTAAGTCACCTGCCATATCACCTTCAATATCAACAGCATCATCATTTTCGTCATCTCTATCATCCTTATCTTTATCTTCATTATTTGGTTGTTGAGCTTGTTCAGATAAATCTTCATCATCTTCAACATCCTTTGAATTATTAGTTGCACCATCACCATCACCTAAACCAGTACCATCTTGTAAATTATCTGATTCTTTTTGTTCAGATGGTGGTTCTGGAGAACAGAAACCATCGGTTGCAACTTTATGGAGTAATGAACATAACATATAAGTACCATGTGAAGTTTCAATATAATTTGAAGATATATTTTCTAAAATAAGGCTAACAATATTGTAATAATGCTTGAGTAAAGGTAATGCTTGAGCAATGATTGCACTTGAAAATTTTGAAGTAGATTCATCATATTCAACAGATTCAATAGCTTCCAAACATAAGTCTAATTGAGATTGAATACGTAATGGCAATAATGAATCAGAGTATTTTTGAAGCTTTCTTTGTGATAATAAGAACCAACGATCGGTTTCTTCATTTAATGAACCAGTTTCTTCTTTAACTTTAAAAACTTTTTGAACTGAAACTAAGATTGATGTTAAAACATTACGAAGAGACAATTCAACATTTTCAACATTACCAATAGAAGTTAATGAAGTGTTAGAGAAAACATTAAAGTTATATGATTGTGAATTAATCCATTCAATAACAAAATCTGCAACAAAACCAACATTATCATTTATAGATTTCCAAGTTGATAATTTAGAAACAAAATCCAAGAGATATGAACGAATTTTGACTAATTCAGTAACATTCTCAGAAGTAAGTAAATAGTTATCACTAGTCTTAAATCCCTTGAAGAAAATTTGAGCGTCAGCAAAAACAGATGAATCAAATGATTTTTTAGTAAATTCAGAAGAAGCATTTAAAGTATCAATTGCAAAACCTAATACACCTGGAATGTTAATTACTAATGAAGATAACATCTTTCTAGTAAATTTAGCATCACTTATCATAGATGCTTTCAAATAATCAGATTTTAATGAAATGGATGGTTCTAAAGCATTGATCTTTTCTTCAACAAATCTTTGTAAGTTTTCAACCTTAACAAGAGTATCACGACGAGCAACTAAACTGAATATTAAGTTTTCTGCAGCTGCTAAAGATTTTTGAGCATCAGAAGATGGGACTTCTTCATTAACTGAATTAATTGCAGATCTTAAACGTGGTAATAAATCAAGTAATCTAAAGAAATAACCGTCAACCTTTGAAATAGAAGTTTCTGATAAGGATTTAGAAGTAGCTAAAACACTTGCAACAGAAGTTAATACCTTAGCAACATCAGATGTAGTATGTAATCTAAGACCCATTCTCTTTAATTCAGAAATACTATCACTCATAAGCTTACGCTTTTCAGTTTTCAAAGAAGCACATAATTTTTTATTTTCTTCAGTAGCTTGCTTTGGGGTTTCCTTACGTAGACTATCAGCTTGTGAAACAATATCTTTGGCAAATTCATAGATAGTTGGAATTTCTTCGTCTTCTAATCCTTTGTAATAGACATTCATATTCTTATGAACTAGACCAATATTTTGAAGTCTCTTTGGTCTTTCACTCCAAGTTGATAATTCTGAACAAATAGATAAAACATCACTATAATTGTCCTGTAAAGTAACAGCTAATCTATTAAACTTCTTGCTTGAAACAGAAACCTTATTACCAGAACCAATACCACTTTCAACTATTGATGTAATAGATTGATTAAGTAAATCACGGTATTTACGGATGATCTTATAAAGATTATGATGAGAACGACGAGAACTTTGTTTCAAAGCATCAATATTAATATCTTTCCAACTAGCTAATAAAATTATATCATTCAATTTCTTTTCAAGATCTTTTTTATTTGAAGCAATGAAATCATTAATAACTGAATTAAATTGAGAGTAGAATGTAATAACATTTAAAAGAGAATGAGTAACTAATGAATCTGGAACTAAAATTTGAACATGCTTAACAAATGCTTTGATAAGTGATAAACGGTAACCAAATTCACCATAAGTAGTTTGACTGAGGAAAATGTTAATAGCACCAATTACTTTAACTTGGTTTTCTTCATCTTCGAGTTCACCATTAGTAGCTGGAACAATAATAGATTCAAATAAATGGAACCACCATTTACCCATATTTGTCTTAATTGCATTTTCTTCGTTGACAAAAACTTGTCTCCATGAGATTAATTCTAACTTTCTCCATGAAACAATAAGGGAAGATAATGTATCAACATGTTCTTTTAACGAAACACCAGAATGAGCATATTTTTCCCATTCACCAAGATAAGTGTACAATTGTTCAACTTTCGTTAATAAACGGTAAACTGGAGTTGTTGATGGATATTGTAAAAATTCAGTAGAATTTCTAAACAAATGTTGTAAAGTATCATGCTCTGGCCATTGTTGAAGTAATTTATGAACAGATCCACGAAGCTTATTAATAACAGTACCAGCTTTTCTTGTTTCAAATGAACTATATCCTTTGTAGAAATCAATAGATTCAGAATCTTGACTATCTGTAAAAGCATGTTCTGCTTTGTTTAATTGTAAAATTAAAGCAGCTAAAGTAGAAGAAGAGTTGGATCCATAAGTATCAATATCAGAAAGCCTAGAAAGAGCTGAAATAATATTCATACCATCACCAATTAATTCATTAACATTAAATGATTCAGTATCAGATAAAAATGCATTAACATATGCTTCAGAAATTGAATAATAAACTTCATCAGCAACTAAAGTAACCTTAGATGATTCTGACGCGGAAACTTCAATAACATTTTCAGCATCTGGGAATAATCTTTGGAAATCCTTTTCAGCATCCATTTGAGGATCAGAAAATTTGAAAACACCTTGTTGAACAGACTCTTGTTCTTCTTGTTTCAATCTTCTTAAAGACCATCTATAGTACAAGGTCATTATGGTTTCGACAAACTTTTCATTTATTTGAGAATCAGATGAATATGATAATTTATTTTGAGAAGAAAATAATTTCATGAAGTAAACATAAACCTTTTCCAAATCTAATACTTCAATTGGAACGGATTTGAAGCTAGTCTTCATATTATTATAAATACCTTCTATAACATACGAATTAGAAGCAATAGAAGCATTTAATGGCCAGATGGTAGAAACACTAGAAGAAACAGCATTTTTTGAACTTGATCTAATCATTTCTGAACCAACCTTAATAGCATAAATATAACCAATAAAAATTTCATTCAAATCAGAATAATATGAATATTTGTTTTGTAATCTGTAAATAAATTGTGAACTATTTTGTTGGAAATTTTCAAATGTAGCAGATGATTTATCTGAAAATTCATCACTAGCATTGATTAAAATTTCAATATGTCTATTATCTAATGAAGAATCAATAAAGGAAAACCATTCATCAAATAAGGAATCAACGGAAGCACCAGTACGGAAAACACGAGGTCTTGTTGGTGCTTTATCAGAAGAAGCTTTTGGAAGAAGCATATCAATTGAAATTTCTTTGTCACCTGAAATAATAACTCTAGTGGTCTTCCATGAATCAACAATAGAGGCAATTAATGTGTTTAATTTGCTGAAATTTTCAAAAAGAATATGCTCACTAATAGCTGGATCATATGAGGAACTTGGAGCATATAATTGAACAAATCCACAGCCAACTAAAATATAAGCTTTACCAACATTCATTTTGTTTATTTCACCTCTTAACATTAATAATGCAGGAACAAGATATGTGTTAATAACATTTGATAAATGAGAAAGTTCTGCTGTACAAACAAATCCTAAAAAGTCTACCATTGATTGATTAGAAATACCACCTGAAATTAAGCTGTTTAATTTATTCATGCATTCTTCTTGTACTGTTGAATCAAAAGATTTTACATGAACTGCAATGATTTCTACAATCCATTTTAATAAAACTTCTTTTAAGGATAAAATATGATTATTTGTTACTGATGATGAATTAAAAATCAATAATGAAGCAAAATTATTAACATCTGAAATATGTTCATTGATACGATCACCAGCTGTATATTTAAATTGAACGACTTGATTAGAGAGTGATCTAAATAAAGAATCGTCAAGTAATTCATCAACATGTGATACATAATGATTGTCAATATTAACCCATAAGTTGTTAAAAATTCTTGGATAAGGAATAAATGTCTTTTGTTGTAAACTATTGGTTGTTGAATATGTTGATCTTTGAGCTTGTAAAAATAATGTTTGATTTTCAGGAGTCATTTCAATTGTTTTATCATTAACCATATATTGCATATCCGAAAAGTTTAATAATAAGTTATATTCCGATTTCAATTTATTATCTCTATGATCTAAGAAATTTGAAGAAATTTCTTTTAATTTTTCAATTTTTTCTGATAACATCATAGTCATGGAAACAAAATCATCACCTTCAACGTTGTTTATACAATCTTGGAACAAAACAATAATAATAGATCTCATTTCATTAACGATTGTGAATGATTCATGGAATTGTAACTTAGCAATTTCATCAAATTCTTCAGCTAACTCTATGATCTTTTCATAATTCTTCCAACCAGCTTCAGTAGATGGATAAAGAGATCTGAAAGACTCCCAAATCATTGTCATGGATAAACCTCTTGACAAATCTAACTTTTGAGAGAATTCTGAAATAGCAGCTTTAATAATAGATAAACTTTGAACAGGATAAATTTCTTCAGATTCAGATATTTTAACCCAATCAATAACTTGATCTTGATAAACTCTTAACTTGGATTCATTTTCAATTATTGATTGATCAACTAAGTTTTTCCAAATGATACATAAGTCAAATAATCTAGTGAAATAATTTTCAGTCTTCCATAACAATTTAGCAGAAATAGCATTTTCAGTTAATGATTTGATAAATAAATGAATTCTATCAACAAATGAATAAACTTTCAATCTTGTTTCTCTTTTAATATCTCTACCAAAATAAGATGCTGCTGATCTTTCAAGATATGTCATGTCAGAAACCTTCATAGATTCAATTCTAGTACGTAAAGAGTTCATGAAGATGTCTGCATCAACAATAAAACAAATTATTTCAAACAAGTAAGCAGTTTCTTTAGTATTAACTGGACCAACATCAGAAGAAATAGAGTCAACAATATATGAATTCAATAAAGGATGGATAATTTGAGATTCTGTGAATGACAATTCCTTTGCAGTAATTCTTTCAAAATTTTCTTCTATCTTATCATAAGAAGAGATGATAGCTTTATCAAATGAAATTTCCTTCAAATAATTTATTCTTAAAGATAACTTTTCTAATGGCTCTAATAAATTAGCATTGAAATCAGATGATCTGGCAACTTCGTTTTGTAATGATTCTAAATAATTTAATGATTTGAATGAAACAAGTGAAAAATCACTATTACCTGAAATTGATTGATCTTTATTAATAGAAGCTTCAAATGAATCAAGTAACAATGATAAACTTACGCTATTAGATTTATAAGCAGAGACAAATTTGGAAATAGGCTTTGCTTCATCTTCAACATCATTCATTAACTTAGCATCGAATGTAGTAAGTTTTTGTTCCATTGGATTCAAGAATATTTCAACACCTCTATTACGCATTGCTCTTGAAAGTTCACCATACTTTGGATCAGCTGTCATAAATAATCTGAAATTTGGATGAGGTTTAACTAAACGTGGAGTGCCATCTTGTTGAGTACATTCATTAATGATAAGGGAACCATTGATTTCTAAAAGAGAGTTTAATCTATCTAAGACAGAAGGACTACAAAGGTTAGCATTATCAAGAATAAGCCAATGACCTTTTTCAACAGCTTGAACTAATAAACCATCAAACCATTGAAACTTAACATTTGATGGACGGTCAAGTTTTTCTTTAATTTCATTCAACTTTTTAGTCAATGATTCAACTACTTGATTTTCTCCAAGAATACCACCTAAGACAACAACATCATTTAAGAGTTTAGGGAAACGTGTTGTACTAAGTTGCTCTTCCATTAAATATTTAACCATTGAAAGAACATGTTGCATAGTTGAATATTCAGAGCTATTTGATTGTAAATTAACAGCTAAAGTTTCTAATAAAAATTCTACTAATTCATTTGAAACTTCTGAAAGATCACGAGAAACATCTGATTGTTCATAACCACCTAAAATATCCATACTATCAATATCACTATTCATAGAGAATTCATATAATTTAGCACCAACAACACTAGCAGTAAATCTAATCATTTCAGTTTTACCGGAGTTAGATGGACCAACAAGAATCATAGGCCAAGCATGACTGATACATCTGAAAACTGTTTCTAATTCGTCCCAGTTACTTTGTAAAGAGAGGAGATGATGATTAGCAGTATATTGGATACACCTATTTCTTGGTAAAACTTCTTGCTTACATTGAAAAAAGTCTGGTGTTAACATATAATAAGGATCCCTACTTGGAATTGAACCAAAATAACCTTCAAATAATTCAGTAGCTTTTTGTCTATCTTCTAAAGTTCTGAATCTTTGTAAAATGATCATTTCAAAAAAGTCATAAGGTGAAATGGACTCAGAAATTGAATTAGAACTAAGTAATGATAACCAACGTAAAGTATCACGTAAATTAAATTCCCACGGACCACCAGCTGAACCCCATAATTTCTTAACGACAACTTCTTCTTCTAACTTAGACATAAAAGAAATCATTTTGTTGGAAATAAAAGTGTCTAAAGATGGGTAAATATGTTGAGCAATCAATTGAAGATCAGTTTCTTCTAACATGTTAACATAAACAACACTAAATCTATTGACAAAAGATTTTGGTAAACCTTTTCTACCACCACCTTGATATTGAGGATTTTGAGCAGCAAAAACAAGGAAATTTGGATGACTGGTAAATGATCTATCTAATTCTGGAATATATGCTTCACCACGATGATCTAAACAAGCATTAAGACCTTCTAATACTGATTGGGATGCTAAATTCATTTCATCAAGAAGAACCCATTCACCTCTTTGCATTGCCCTTAAAAATGGAGCATCTCTCCAAACAAATTCACCTGCTTCACCACCTTCAGCTGGAGAATCAGAACCAAATAAATCAATCAAATCAGTTTGTTCAGATAAATTGATACGAGTTAAAGCATTACCTGTGGCTTGAGCTAAGGCACTAATTAAACTTGTTTTACCAACACCAGGACTACCTTCTAATAAAATTGGTTTGTGAACTTGCATAGCTCTGATAACACGCATAGCATTTGCTGCGGTAGTTGGTGCTTGAAGATTAAATGATGCAGTAGACGGAGCATTTTCTTCACGAGCAATACCAAAGTAACCACATTGTAATCTTTTATCATCTAATATAACAACTGGTTTATTTTCATAAACTTTCATTAAATCTAATTCAGAAAATTTAGATAATTGATCAACAAATTCTCTTCTTAATTTTTCAAGGTGATCTTTATTTTCAGCAAGGAAGGCTGTATTATTTGTACCTAAAGCATCAATAAATACCATAGAAGCACCTTGGAGTAAAGCAACATCAGATGTAAGACCATTTGAAGTAGCAGAATTAATAAAAGTAACCCAGGCTAAAATATCACGGAGAGAAATAATACCATTATTTGAAGAACCACCACCTAATCTCTTTGTAAACCATTCAGAAAAGAGAACAACACTCTTGGCAAGAGATTTAACATCTTTATTAAGTTTTGAAGTAACGATTTGTTCAACATCATTAAAATCTTCCATTGATGGAACCCAAATTTCTGTAAAACGATTTCTTAAAGCAGGAGAAAGTTCCTTCTTACCATAATCACCACCTGGATTCATAGTTGCCAAAAATTGGAAACCTTCAGAGGCAGTTATAAATGAATCAACAGTACCCTTTTCAGCTAATAATAAACTTCTTTCTGGTTCAAGAACAGAGTTAAGTCTTTCTAAAACTGAATCATCAGCTAATGAAATTTCATCTAAAAGGAAATAACAACCACTTTTAAGGGAATTAATAAGAGGACCATCACTCCATTCAAATAATGCATTAGCAGCTATTTTGAATTTTTCAACTTCACTTTTCTCTTCATCAGTAATTAATTCATTTGATTGATTAGATTTATACAATGAAACCAATTCATCAATAGTTGAGGCTGATTCATATTGAACTTCAATTTTATCTAAAATTGTCTTAATAGCGTTTGAATAATTTGATTGTAATTCTGATCTATTACGTACAGGACGTTGAGAACCAAGTAAATCCCCAGTTTCTGTATTTTGATGAGCATTAACAATAACTAATTCCTTATTGAAGAATTGTGCAATTAATTGACAAACAGTAGTCTTACCACAACCAGTTTCACCAACAAGTAATAATGGTTCATTGTATTTCATTGAAGTAGTAACTAAGACAGCAAGACGTCTCATAGCTTTGGTCCAAACAACAGGACCTTCAAGTTGAATTAATTCAGGAATTTCTAAATCTTCATAGTATGCATCCATATCTAATTTAACACGCATAACTTTTTCAAGAACTTCTTTAACAATAACTTTTTCTTCAGAACGTCTAACTCTTTCAGCAAGAATCATATAACCATTAGCAGCTAATTGTTCATAACCAACAGCTTCTCTTAAAGCCCATCTAAATAAGTCACGAAGGGTAGCAAATGAATTCTTTTGTTCAAAAAGTCTAGTTGATTGACGTTGAATAGATAATTCTTTATAAACTTGAACAATCTTCTTAGCATATGACTCAGCAATCTTACATCTATCTTTTAAAATGGTTTCTAATTCATCTTGTGGAATATCATCAAAATGAAGTTCTAAAAATCTATTTCTGAAAGCCTTTGAAAGAATTTTTCTACCACCATAAAGTCCAGGAGGATTTTGAGTTGCAAAAAGCATAAAATCAGGATGTGGACGAACAATTTCTTGAGTTTCTGGAATAAATAATTCTCTATTATCATCTAAAAGACGATTTAAAGCTTCTAAAACATCCGTTGGAGCTAAATTTAATTCATCTAAAACAATCCAGTGACCTTTTTTCAAAGCTTCAACTAAAATACCTTCTTTAAATACAAGCTTACCAGTCTCATCTGAGACGTATGTACCAAGATATTCTTGAAGATCAGTATGTTCATGGTTATTAATACGAACAAAATTATGACCAGTAATTTTAGCAAGATAATTAATCATAGAAGTCTTACCACTTGAAGTTGGACCTTGAATTAAAACAGGGAATCTTCTACCACTTGTAGCTCTAACTAAATTAAGCATATTTTTTTCAACAAAAGGAGTAAGAATATAATTTGGTTGAGGTTGAACTTCTTCAGGACCATGCTTCATCCAATAATGTTTAAAGTTAACATATTCATCTGGATTTGTTGGATCTGATGGATTTGGAGGAGTTTGTGAAATAACAGCTCTAGCATTCTTTAATCTTTCAATTGTATACTTTTTAATAACAGGTTTTAAAATTAATTCAGACTTACCATCTAATAATGTTAAAAATGACATACAAAAACCTTCATATAATGATCTTCTTAAACCATAAATTGAAATAATATCTCTTGAATAAATTAAAGTTCTTGTTAAAGTACGGATACTGAAATGTGGTTTTTGATTAGCACCATCAACAATTTGATTTGAATCTGATAATCTTTTAGCTTCCATATATAATTCAGCAACATCATTACCAATCCATTCATCAGTAATAGCATACTTACCAATATATTTATCAATAATCATAAGTAAATCAGATAAATCAGAATCTGGAGAATGAACATAAATTTCAGAAAATCTTGATCTTATACCTACTGGAAGATCTTTTTTACCAACATCAGTAGCTGGATTCATACAACCAAAAATACGAAAATCAGGATGAGCTCTAATACTTTCAATATCACCCTTTTCACTTAAAAGAACATTTCTTTGAGCAATATTTTCAGATAATAAATCAGAAATACTATCTAATGTTTCTGGAGCAGCTAAATTCATTTCATCTAATAATAACCATTCACCATTTCTGACAGCTTTGACAACAGAACCTTCAACGAATTTGAAGACAAAAGAATTTTCAATATTAACAACTTGTTTTTCAAAATCTAATACTCTTTGTTGAATAACATTCCATTCTTTCATAATTTCTGTTTTTTCACTTTTATTTAATTTTCTCTTCTTTTTAGAATTTTCTTCATTTTCTGCACCACTATTATCTGATTCTTTTTCAAAAGTAGCCTTAGCCATCTTATGAGCTTCTTTCCAAAGTTTGATAACATTTTTCCATTGGTTTTTATTAAAACATTTGGCAAGTAATTTTAAGAATTGTGCATTTTTCTTAATGGAGAAACTTCTATTGAATAAATCTTCAAAATCTTCTTGAATTGGTAATGAAATAGATTTTGCATTAATTGGTTTAAAACCACCAAGTAAATCACCTACTTCTGTTTGTTGAGATACATTAATAACGGTAAGTTTCTTATTTAATAACTGTGCTAATTGTTGAACGATGGTGGTCTTACCTGTACCGGTTTCACCAACAAGAAGTAAAGGTTCACACATAGAGATTCCAACACCAACTTTTTCCATTAATCTTAAAGAATGGTTAGTTCTAGCAAAAGAAGTAGTATTTGAAGGAGCAATTTTCTTACTATTTGATGAATAACCAATGGTAATTTGCTTTGGTAATAATGCTCTACCGACAGATAATGTAGCTGATGTTTCTTGAAGAACTGGAACATGTCTAGTGAGATGAACATTAATACGAGATGTAGATATTTCAAGTGAATTACCAATTGCTACAGTTAATGCATGGATAGGTTCTAATTCAACTACTGATGAAGTAAAACAATCAACGGCTTCTTGAAAGATTAAATCATAAATTTCATCTGAAATAAAATCATCAATACATTTGATATTGTTATTTTGGAGAAGTGTATTTGATCTATTACAGAATTTCATTAAATCTCTGACTGATATAACTCTTGGTTGAGAACCTTTATTCATTGAAACAAATCTTCTTTCACCATATAATTGTTTAACATTAAAAAAACATTGAATGAAAAGTTTAGAGAAACGTTGTAATAATGGGAATTTATTGTTTAAAATGACTTGTAAATCTTGGAATTCTAATTCTTGTAATTCAACCTTATTCCATAATCTTAAACCAATCATATCTGGAATTAAAACTTTCTTGGAATCTGTATTATTGGTATCTCTGATTGTAGATATAAGTTGGAATCCATTAGCAGCTTTAATAACTTCACCTCTCGAAGGAATAGTTAATTCTCTATTTTCTAATAAACTTAATAAAATGGATAAAACTTCATTTGGTGCCTTGTCAATATCTTCAACAAGAACCCATCTACCTTCTTTAACAGCTGTGGTAAGAACACCACTTTTCCATTCAAAACTACCTGGTTTACTACCTGATGAATAGGTACCTAATAAAAGTTTTGAATCAGTTTGTTGATTAAGATGAATTTTAATAATATTATTTGAATCCATTCCAATAAATTTTGATAATTCATCGATTAAAAAGGTTTTACCACTACCAGCTTTACCAATAAGCATAACTGGTTCAGAGACTTGAATACAATTTGCTAATTTCTTCAATACAGAGACTGATTTATCAATGCCAACAAAATCTGATTCATTATTATAAGTTATGTTTTGTGAATTTTTAAGTAATGATAAATTGGTAAGCATAACACCACAAACGATACTAACACCTGATGAGATATCACTTTGAGTAATTTTAATAGAATATTGATTTGTACTTTCAGAGATTGTTAAGCTGTGTAAATTGGATAAATTAGATAATCTCTTTGCTTCTAATATTTCTAAAAATTGGTAGTTAATATTTTGATCGCCTTCAAAGTAACCTTGTAAATCCTCGTTATTTACATTATCTTTGATCATTTTAATGCTGGCTTTTTCTGAGAGATATAAATATTTAGAAAGAATCATAATTGATAAAAGTTTATTGATGTCCGATGATTCTTCTGATTTAATAATTGAATGCAATGTATCTGGGAAAATGAATCTGTAAAATTTTTGTCTATCAACTGTAATTAATCTGTAAAATGATAATAAAATGGTTTGTAATTCTGATTGATGAACATTTTTTAAGTTAACAGTAAGATTTTCAAATATTTGAGCTACTTCAAGTAAATATTCAACAAGGATTGAAATTTCTTTAGTATATGTCATAATCTTTGCAACTGAATTAAGAGTAATAGAGCCTTTGATAGAAAAGTTAATATTCTTTTTATTGGCATATTCTTTTTCAAACCTTTCATCCTTGATGATTCTAGTAACTAATTCAATAATGATTGGTCTATATGCAAATAATATACAAGTTGAAGAAACATCATCTAATAAATTTAAAGCTACAGCATTTAAATTATCATAAACACTTAAAGATTTATCATATTGATATGGATCAAGGATTGGTCTTTGTGGAAATTTTGATTGAAAAGATTTATAAATCTTAAAGGATTCTTTTAGATCCAGGATCATGGAGCTTTCTTTAACACTCATCTGTTATAATTAAATTTAAATCAGTTAGTATATGTATAACAAAAAAATAAAAAAAAAGTAATAAAACAAAATAAACTTAGATATAAAGAAGACATACATTGTAACAGAGTCGGTATTATAATGTGAAAAGTTAACAATTAGTTAAAGATTTTCTCTATAAACGTACGATCCAATTTAAAGTGTTCTATAAGAATCTATAATGAGTATAAAATAAACAAGAAAAGATGTAGAGTAACATAGTTTATCTAATAAAGAATTCATGTTAAAATTTTTTGTGTAAAAAAAAAAAAAAAAAAAATAATTTTGTTTACATAATCGCTTAATATTTTTTTTCTTTTCTTCCTTTTGTTAGAGAAATAATTACCCTCTTTATTGAATGTCTTCTTTGTTGTGGTGGGTGTATTTTTATTTTGTTTTATACTATTATAAGGTTACAAATAATGAGTTATACAATATATACTACAGAATAATATTACAAATAGAATTGAATTGTTTTTTCAAAAAAATTCAAAAAGAAGGAAATTTAACCTTATTATTATATGCAACTTTTTTATTAAATGCTATAGACTTAACTTAAATACTAGTGACCATCTTCATCTCTACTACGTGTCCATTCACCTGCTCCACTTTGTCTAGGAATAGATTCAGCTGAAGTTGAAATTCCTGAGGTACTAGATGGTACATTCTTTTTTCCATAAATATCATTAAATTCAGTAAAATAATCAGAAAATACATCTAAAAATTTATCATCATCTATTATTTTGCTTATTGAGGCTATTGAAAGATAAAGTAATACTTTTTTTAATACAGATTCATCCACCTTGTTTCTAGGAAGTGCCTTGTCAGATTTCTTATCAATATACCTATCAGAGACATCAATTATATAATCTTCTGCAATCGCTATAACATAACTCATTTTCTTTCCCCATCCATGATTGTATAATAAAGGATTATCGTATGCATTTTCACAACAATCCAAGTGAATCCAACGTTTTTTATGTGTAGAGTAATATTCACACCAAACATGGTCTTCTAAATTCCAAAGATATCTTACAGGAATACTCAGAGATTTTAAAATTAAAACAAAACAATTGGCCCATTCACCACATCTTCCTGCTCTACTATGTAATAATTGACGTGGATTATTATATCTTGGAAAGTTATAAGTCTTGGAACACTTTCCACACTTATATGTTTCTATGATTGAAGCTTCACCTGTAAAATGTTCTCTTAAAAATGGCCCTACTGGTCGTAGCCCCATTATTTTATCCTGTTCATTATTATGACATTGAGGACATTCTGGTTTATTGACCCACTTGAAAAAATCCTCTTTAAACCATTTTAGTAATTCCTTGACTAATAAGTCTGTGTATCCATATTCTGCACTCATTTGAGGATCTTGAAGCCTTTGATCTACCCCAGAGTAGACATTAGATGATAAAACAATTTCAACTGCTTCACTTTGTGAATCTTCATTTTGATATTTTTTCATTATTCTAGAAAGGTTTGATACTTGTCTTATGAATGGGTTACTTTTCAAGTCCTTTTGAACTTTTGGAGATTTGATTAAAGTTGGTCCAAGAGCTTGAAGTTGTTGTCTTTTTGCCTTTATGTAATCTTTCTTAATCTTCTTCATGAATTTTTTCTCATCATAATGATTAATTATCTTAGATAATTCAAAGCCTTTATCCACTGACATTTTGTCACTAATTTTGTGATACTTGACAACCGTTTGAAGATAGTCAGTACTTTGTTTATATCATAAAAACATCAAAGAAAAAAGGAAAAGAAAGCAGGGAAATGTTTTAAACGTCACACAAACAAATATCAAGCGATTTCCGCGCCCTGATTTTTTATTTATGCGGTGATGATCATCTTTTTCTCTTTGTGTCATATTCTTCAAGGGTAAGTTTGTCTTCTTTTATAGATCCAATAGTTTACCGGATATTCAATAAACAACTTTCACAAAGATAGACCAAGCAGCAATAATGCACAAACAAAGAGAAATACGGCCAAGACAACAGACTCATACCGCTTTTTATAAACCTTCTTCAATTCCAAATGAAGACAAAAGTTCAGATTGGTTCACATTAGAAGTATATGGATACATGATAATAATATCGGTATGGCTTATATTTGTTCTAGCTATAGGTACCCTTTTTGATATGTGGTCTTGGTGCTTTGATGTTACTGAAATTTATGATGAATATGGAGGAAAATACAATGGTTTAATTGAACAAATACGATTTTATATGAACGATTTTGGATTAGATATAACTGATAAATATTATGTGTATGTTTTATGTTTAAATTCAGTGATTGTTTGGATATGGTGTGTAATATCTTGGATTAGTATGAAGTTGTTCAGACACAGTAAAGGTAGTGGTTAATTACTATCTATCAACATTAACATTAATAATAAATAATAGAAAAAAATATTTACAGAAATTTTTTTATATACTTATAAACACTATGTACATATACCTTTTTTAATGACCTTTTATGATATAATTAATTAGTAACTTCAACAATGTTGTATTGTTTACCGACTTTAATTACAAGTAATTTTTCTTCTATAAGATCAGTTTCTAAATTTATAAAAGCATCATGTGATGAAACTTTATTTTTTGAAAAACCAATATTAACTGATCCACCTTGAATTAATCTTTTAAGTTCACTTTTACTCTTTGAGCCATCACCAATAGAGTGTAATAAATTAGTAATATTTGCTTGTTTTAATTCATCAACATTGATTGATTTAACCATATCTTGACGTTTAAATGAACGTAATATTTGATCAGCTGAAAAATCATCAATTTTAACATTCTTTGAATACATAATCTCTGAGATAAGTAAATTATCTAAACCTTCACCATCACCATGAATTAAATCACACATTTCAATAGCTAAAACCTTTTGTGCAAATCTTTCTTTTTTGTTCTCTTCATGAATTGAAATGATTCTATCAATAACTTTTGTTGGTAATAATGAGAATTTATACATGAAAGATTTAACATCAGCATCAGCTGAATTATACATAAATTGATAGATATTATAACTTGAGGTAAGTGTTTTATCAATAAAAATAGCATTTCCAGCACTTTTACCGAATTTTACACCAGCCGATGTAGTCAATAAAGGAACTGTAATACCATATGCTGTTTTCTTAGTTTTTTCTGTACTGTTTAATCTTGAAATTAAATCAATACCTGCTACAATATTACCATATTGATCATTACCACCAACTTGAATATCTACTTCATGATGCTTACTTAAATAATAGAAATCAAATGCTTGTAATAATTGATATGTGAATTCATTAAAACCAATACCTTGATCCGAATTTAATCTACTCTTAACTGAATCACGAGCTAACATTTGATTAACTCTAATGTGCCTTCCATACTTGGCTAAAAATTCTAACATTCCCATATCTTTCCACCAATCATAATTATTTCTGAATAAATGCTGTCCAATTGTAACCTTTTCAAGTTTAATATTTCTAGAATTAGCATACTCTACCCCATTTTTGAAAAATTGTTTCATTTGAAGACTTATTCTATCTACATTATTCATTCTAGTTTCATCAGCCATAACATCACGTTCAGTAGTTCTTCCTGAAGGATCACCAACAGCACCGGTAGCACCACCAACAAGGGCATTGATATTATGTCCACGTAAATTGAAATGTAATAAAACCATTAAAGGTAATAGATTTCCTAAATGAAGAGATTTAGCAGACGGATCTGCACCACAGTATAATCCCATTACTCTTTCTTCAACTTCTTTATCTAATTGTTCATGTGTAGTTAACTCTACAAGACCCCTTTTACGAAGATGTGTAAGTAATGGTTCTTTTAAATCATCTTCAAAGTCATCTTCTTTAAGTTCAACATTATTTTTCTTTAAAAATGAACCTAATGAGGAATTAATCAAAGTGGAGTTAAATCTTGAATTCGGTATCCTAAATGATTTATAAGCTTGTAACCAATGTGATTTCTTTACGAGAATCATTGCATATGATTATTATATAAATGTTTTTCTGTATACTCAAAGGGAAAGAAATGATTCTACTTCGATCATTATTATTATCAACATTGATATTTCAAAAATTTATCGAGGCCTTAAAAATTTCCAAATAATTTCATTTTATCGATTTTTTTATCTTTAATATTATAAATTGTTTTATTAACAGTATATAACTTTACTGTATATATAGTATATGTACATAATCCTGATCATTTCTTAGCTTCATCGTTAACCAATTCATCTTCAGCTTTTCTCTTTTTATCATTGTCATCATCATTCTCACTAGTAATACCATTATTATTTTGTGATTTATTGATTTGTTTGACATTCTTAAGAGATTCAGCAGCAACTTCTTTACCATTTACACCATTAACTGTTCTAAAATGTGGTTGTAATCTCCAATATGGAACATCTCTGTAACTTCCACCCCAACTTTCTAAAGGACCAGTTTTAATGACATCTAATTCTTCAATATTTTCTTGTTCAAAGATCTTAGCTACTACTTCTTCTATTGGTTTAATAACTGTATTTTCAATATCATCCCAAGTGGAAGTTTTATTCGTCTTACCTAAACTTGCTCTAATATCTGTATGAATAGGTAAAAAATTCTTTAAACATTTAAATAAATGTGTTTTAAAACATTGTCTTGAAGCTTCACCTGGATCAAGTTTAATAATTTCAAAATATTCTCTTACAAATTTATCAATTCTTGGATATTGTTTTTCTTTATCATTATCTTTACTCCAAAAGACACCTGGATTACATAAATTACCTTCAGCTGACATAACTGCATCACATTTTATCTTGGCAATACATCTATCAACATCATCTGGATACAAAATATTACCATTTGAAAAAAATACAGTATCTTCTGGTAAATTTTCTCTAATATATTGAACTAAATCCCAATTTGCAACACCCGTCATTTGACCTTTCATAGCTCTAGTTCTACCATGAATGGTTATAAATTGAGCACCAGCATCTAAGACCATTTTAGCATATTCAAGTGATTTTTCCCAATCATCATAAACTCTAATCTTAGCAGTAACAGGAATCTTTAAATTATCATGTAATTTTCTAATTAAAGAATGTATAAGATTCCAATCTTCCATTAAAAATGAACCGTAATGACCTTTTCTTGCAATACCTTGTGGACATCCTAAATTTAAATCAACAGCATCACAACGGTTTTCAACAAGTTTAGCAGCTTGAAGAAGATATTCAGGATCATTAGCACAAAATTGAACAATTAAAGGTCTATCTATCCTTTCATCACCATCTAATGGTCCAAACATTTTCTTTCTATAATTTGGTTCAGTTGCAAATAATCTTGCATGAAACATTGGGGTATAACATAATTCTGCACCATATTTTCTACTTATCATTCTCCATCCAAACTCAGAAGCATCAACCATAGGTGCTACAATCTTGGTTGGTTTACCTATTTTTTCAAATAATTCACGCCCTGTTAATTTTTTTTCATTTGATACAGTTGTAGATTCAACAACAGGAACTGCAACTGGTGCATCTTCAGTGAAGGTAGCATTAGTAGTAGTCATATTATTGATCTGTGTGCTTATTAATCTAGTTGAAGATGTCTGAAATAATGAGCTATAATGAAACTTTAAAGCTTGTCTATAAACGAACATGAAATGTTCTACTATTTATTACCCTAATATAGTATTCAAATAGATCTTATATTTCACTCTAAATATCACAGAAAATTCAATATTAAAAAAAAAAAAAAAATGAAAAAAGAAAAAAAAATTTCTGACGTCAATTTTGGGGGTTCACCGCCTTGACTTTCGGACTTATCCTTATTTTTTTAGTAGTATTAAAAGTATTATTTTAAAAACGTTAAATGAGTTCATTAGGTATTAACTACGCATATATATAAAAGATATAAGAGGTGTGTCTTGCAGATTGATTTATAAAATAATGTATAAAAGTACATCAACTTTGATTTTTAGCTAAGAATAAAAGAATAATTTTCGATAATGAATAAATAAGTGAAAAAAATTATAATGTAAAATGAAAAGTAAAAAAAAATAGTTCTATTATTTTAAAATAGAATCAGGTGAAACAGATTTAGATTTAGTTTTAAGGTCAAAGATTTCAGTAGCTCTAGCCTTTAATGCTTCAGCAAATACTAAAGCAACAGGCCAAACAGGTGCATCAGCTAAGATACGAACACCTAATGATAAACATCTACTACTTAATCTACCAGTTGTAATAACTTCTGCAATTGGTTTTGTACTTGTTGGTGATAATGCAAGTTTTGCGACTGCATCATCTAAAATATCAACATCAAGTGCACCATTTGCTTGAATTCTTAAGAATTCAGAATACGATGAACTATTTGAACCTTTTGGTAATAAATTTCTTTCTAATTTCTTCAATAAACCTTCGGTACGTAACCATAATACTCTATCAGCTGTTATTAAATTCAATGATTTTGATTCATCAGCTTCATTAAGACATTTAGTTGCCCAATCTTCAGTGACTAATAAATATTCTGAAATAATTAAAGTTGAAGTGAATAAACAAGTTAAAAAGAAAATAGGAGTTCTAACAGAAGTCTTTTCAGCATCATTAACAATTGAAATAATATCAATCCATAAATTAATAATATCTAAACAATAAGGAATTGAATCACGTAAAGCTTCAGGATCAGATTGTAAATTTGTAATTTCAGTATTCATACCAGACCAATTTCTTGACCAAACATTTTGTAAAACAGGTGAGACATAAACACATTTTCTAATTTTAGCAAATGATAACAAAGGTAAAATTAATTTTAAAACAGGTGTTTGATTAATAATATGTAAATTTTGACCTTTTGGAACTAATATACCTCCATTTCTAATATAACAAGTTTCCCATGTTTTTAACATAGATTCAATAGTTGGACGAGATTCCATTCTCCATTCAGCAATTTTTTCACCTTCAGATTTATTTGATTCTTCTAATTTTTGTCTTTCTGTATGAATATAACCATTAAGTGACATTAAAAGTGACAATAAATTTCTTAATCCAATTTCTTTATTTAAAGTATGATTTTCAATTTCATACCATAATTCTCTATAAGAATTAATACCACTACTTAATCTTATAAGAGATAATTTTGAATCAATGATGATTCTATTTTCTTGAAGTTTTTGATACCATTCAGATGAATTTCTACTTTCCCAAATAGGTTCAATTGGACAAGGTGAACCACATTTAATATCTTCAAAAGTTAAAGAAACTGAAGTTCCAATTAATGATGCAAATAAAACACATAAATAATGTAAACAATGTAATGTTCTAATTCTTGATTGTGCAAATATAAAATAATCAAAACAATTATTTAAATCTGCTATATTTGTACCAAGCATCGAATAATCATTTGAACTAATATTTGGAGGTAAATAAAATGTTTCCAATGGTAAATCTAATTTAGTTGTCTTTACTAAAGAAACTAAAGAAGTTAATTGTCTAAATGTTAATTTTGTAACTTGAACATCATTATGAAACATTCCTAAAAACATATGTAATAATAAAGCTTGAGTAATATGTAATGGTACTTCATTAAGATTATTACGTCTTAATTGATTTTCCATAAAATTATGAATTAAAAACTTTGAAAAATTAAATAAAGTTGAAGAATTTCTTGCATGGAATGAATATAATGCACCAATTGCACTCATTGAAAGTAATAATGGAATTTGATCTAAATTATTATCAATTGATAAAGAAGGAATATGAACAAATGGGAAATATTTATTAAATTCTAATTCATATAATACAAGATAATGATTTAAATCATCCAATTGAGGGAATTGAGAAGCTTTTAAATTATATGTTTTCATAATATGAACACGAACTTTTTCAGAACATCTACCAGGTAATGTAAAATTATAATTATTTTGAACAGAATGAATACCACCACCTTCACCACTTGAAGTAGATTCTTTACCATGAGCATGTGCATTAACATGTTTTGATAAATCAATTTGTCTTGATCTGAAAAAACTCGATAAATCATTAATTGGAGAATCATTTGATCTTGGAGAAGTTGAATTAACTGTATTTGGAGAATCTGTAAAACCAATATGATTTGAAATTACTGGGAATTGTTTTTCAATTGGTGCATTAATAAATTCAGATAACCAATCTTCTTCATTAACAGTATCCATTTCTCTTTGCTGAGTTGCTGTACGTTGAACAGGAATTCCTGGAGGTACTTGTTGTTGATTTTGTACAGGAGGTGAAACAACTGATAAACGTCTATGTTTAACAGGTTGACTTTGAAAAGTACTTGGAGTAGCATTATTAATACTATTTGGTGAAAATCCAAAATTTGGTGAATCATTTTTGAATGAATTTGGATTTGAACTTGAATATTGAGGACTACTATTATTATTAAAATTTATAGTTGATGTTAATGCATTAATATTATTTGGAGATACTGAACTTTGAGGTTTTTTAGCAAATAATGAAGTAGGTTGCGGATTTGGAATATCCTGTGGTTGTTCAGGGAATGCTGTAAAATTTTGAGTATTTACCACAGGTGTATTATTATTATTGTTATTATTATTATTGTTATCATTATCATTATTATTATTATTGTTATTATTATTATTGTTATCAATAACTGTATTAGCATTATGATTAAAATTGAAATCGTTTTGGAATAAATTAATATCAAAATCTTGATTATCGCCATTATTTGGTTGATCATCGAAATTATTAACATCAATACCATAATTATAAAGATCTTGAATATCATCATCATTTAAAAATTCAGGTTTGACTTGAGGACTAGCAAAGTTAACTTGTTGTGGAGCTTCATCAATATTTGATTGATGGAAACCTGTATATGAAGAAGAAGTAGCAGCAGAAAATGAAGCATGTCTTAAATCTCTAAATGAAGAATTATTTTTAGTCTTTGTCTTTAAAGCTGTTGGAGTATCAGAATATTCCAATTTGATCAATGAATCTTGTATAAATTGTTGATTATTAGGAGATGAATTTGTTGGTGGACCTGAATTTGAATTTGAATTTGAATTAGGAGTACCTAATGATTGCAAAGAATTTGGTGTAGTTGATAATTGATAGTTTTCATTACCCATTATTTGATGCAAAATTGAACCGTTTTGAGTGCTATTTGATCTTGAATCCAAATCATTATGACTTGGAGAAATGCTATTATTATTATTGTTAACTATAGGGACGGAATTATTTTTATTGTTGTAAATAATGTTAATATTATCATTGAGATGATCAGCAACGATTTCACCTTCTTTATAATCTTTAGCCAATGCAGGCTTAACATTTTTCTTTTGACTTTTTGATCTATCATTAGTAGGTAAAGAAGAGTGTAATTTTTGTTGATGTCTAAGTACTAAATCACGACGAGCAAAACATCTACCACAAGCAGCACATTGGAAAGGTTTTTCGTTAGTATGTGATCTTTGATGTCTTTTTAAATGTTCTAATCTTGCAAAAGCTCTTGTACAAGTAGCACATATATAAGGTCTTGGTTTATCTGTTTTTATAACTACCGATTTTTTAGGGATAGGAACCAAACCAGCACCACCATTACTATTCTGTTGAGAAGTTGAATCCGGAGATTCAGGTGTTGAATTGTCATTTGAAGTACCTGTTGTATTTATCATTTCAGGAGATGATGATATTAAATTAGGAGTTGTAGTGTCCAAAATACCTGCATCAAAAGGCATTGGTAATACTTTATCCGTCATTCTTTATATTATTTTTTAAGATCTATATTTCAATGTATAAACCCGTGTAGACGCAGTTGACAATCTATCGAATAAATAAATATTTCTCCCGGCTTGATTTCTTACAGAACAATTGATTTCAGTTGTTTAAAATAAAGGGGGCTGCTTTTTTTCTTTTCGTCTTCTAATCACAAAGAAAAAAAAGAAAAAAGAGGAAAAAAAAACCAAACTAAAGGCAATTAAAAATAAATATACCACTATAATTCACTTCAAATATTAATTTAATAAATAAATAATTAATTAATCAAACAAAGTAAAATGTGGTCTTAATAATGAATCTCAAAAAACTTTGTGATGCAATAGTTGATCGAAAATCAAGAAAAAAGCCTAAAATTTGAAGCAAACTATAAAAATGAGGAAGGAATGAGGATATATGAGAAACAGAGTTTGAAGTAAGCTAAAGTGCAGAATAGATAAGTTATGCGATCTGCGCTTTTATAAATAAATATTAACCAAAAAGATGAATATATCTATAGAATCTTTATTAATAAAGAAATGAAGGTAAAAAAAAAGTTTGTTTTGTGTACTTTGAAAGCTTTCTTCTCTACAAAAAAAATAATCACAAAAAAAATAATACGCAATACGCAATATTTTTTTATACTTTTTTCCCCGATTGAGTAATTTTCTCTGTCAAAATTTGATATGTGTCAGTTATTACTGGACGTTATAATTGATTAATTAATGGTTAATTTTAAATATGATAAGTTACTATAGATACATAGATATATTACTGATGTATATAGACGTAATTTAGATACAATCAACTACACAGAGAATAATATAAAGTCTAAAAACACAAAGAATAACCCCGGCCAGGACTCCGCGTGGTTGAATCGCTCAACGGCTGAAGCCAGTGCCGTAAATAAAATACATAGAGAAAAGTAAGAGAAAGAAAGAAAAGAAGAGAAAAAATGTTTGACAGCGGTGGGGAGTTATTGGGTAGCGTCATATACAATAGAGGTTATTATTTTTTTTTTTTTAAATTCAATATTGTTAATTAATTTATGATAAAGATTTGATATAATTATAGATTACAAAGATCAATTTAATTGATAATATAGATCCAGGGATTAAACGGTAAATATCATAATTATTGTAGGAGCCCGTATAAAAATCACATAACAGGGGGTTAAAATCTGGGGTTTTTTTTGGGGGGGGATCTTTGCTTTTTCTTTTTTCTTGTGTAGTGTATTAAAGTTAGTTAATGTTCTATTTTTTAATGCTTCTAGTTATGTATACTAACCGGAGTTAATAATTACTTCTTCGTATATACATTTTAATGATGATTCATGTGAACATTACGTTTTTATTTATGTACATGTAAGCTTTGTATGTATGGTGATCCCCGGTTATGACTTTAGGTCATTCCAAATGGCAGAATACCACAGGAGTTGCAGAAAACGCACCCGGGTCTGCGTGGGCCAATCTTAACGGACAAATTTACAGGTCTCCGGTGGCCGGATAACTTTTCTGCAAGTCACGTGCAATGTTCTATATGTTACGCGTTATGTTAGCAGTGTATCACGTGAATATTTTTCACTTTTCTTAAAAGATTTTATTGTAATACTAAAGCAAGATATTAAGTTGATTTCTTTTACTACAAGAGATAACTAAGATTAAAAGACACAAGAGTTTAACTTGGTAATATTCAAAAAATTAAAGTTCAAGCTAGTTTTTCTTTTAAAAAAAGAAAAAATGTATATGTAAAAAAAAATGTATATGCAATCTGACACTCCTCTTTCCGCTATGAAAACATATCCAGACGAGTTCTTATAATGCATAAGGACATCAATCTTACCATCAATGAATCACGTATATATAATCTATTGCGTTGAAGATTGTAAATTTAAAATATTGAATTGAAATCAAACTAATAATCGGTGAATTAAAAGATAAATAACAATTTGAATAACTCAAACGATTTAAATTTTAAATTCGGTGATTACTTCAAACATTCGATAACTTTTTTCCAATATCTTTAATTTTATATCTTCAGATCACTACGTACTGTCTAAGAGATGGAATTGGTACAAAATTTTGAAAAGAAATCAAAAGATATAATAAATTAAAGAAGCTAAAATTTTAAAAAAGATTTTTTTTATACTCTTTGAAGTTTTTTCTCTTTCCTTGTACCTGCGGGTAACACACTGTACACCTTACACCTTACCAACATCTCCTCTTTAGATAGGACTCATGTAATATATGTATCAAACTTCATTATATCAGAGCGTTATATACGTGAATAGAATCTTATACAATAGGTTTTTTAAAAAGATTCTTTGATTATAGACATAAAAATACAAAAAAACCACAGTACCGGGCATTTCTTTTAGAAACAATACAAAAAAATCAGAAGTAAGTCAAGTGTGTTAAACAAAAATCAATGATTATATGAAAGCTAGTTCATGATGTCTTCTAGTACAATACCTAACAATGATTCAAATACTAATCAAGAATTATCAGATAAGCAGCTTTATGGCCAGTCAGTTACTTCAAAATCTGAAGTTGATTCTTATGCAAGGCTAAAATTTCGTGTTACTCATGTTGATGGTAGAATTATTAATGTACCTATTTATACAATATTATTGTTAGCTGAAAATAATCTTAGAATTTTAATGCTTCAAGAAATTCCAAATAGATTATCATTTTATGAAGGTTCAAAAGAAAGTGAACAATTTAAATTAATTACAAGATATCCAAATTATTTTACACCCGATGAATGGCAACAATTTTTTCAATATGTTGAATGTTCTGTTTGGGGACATTTACATAATAAACTTATACCTGCTGGATATCATTTAAATGGAAGAGCATGTAAAACATTGTTAGGCGAATTATATCAATATAAATAAGATTCATTTTACAGATACAAAATGGAATTCATAATAATAATAATAATAAGATTTTATTAGAATTTTTGAGTTTTTTTTTATATATATATTTAGAAATTATAAAATTGAATTAACCACTCAATTCATTTATTTTCATGATTTCTAATATCTTTTATTCCCTTACCATTTCTTTTTTCAAGAACTTGTTTACTAAATCTACTTTGAAGTTTTCTTTTTTTCTTTTGTGAATTTGAATTATTATCATTTGGTTTTGATTTAGTAATTGCTTTTTTACTCATATCATTATAACCTTCAAATGAATTACGAATTGATGATTTTGAACTTGAATTTCTTGTCATCCTTACAGACATTGGTAAAGATGCTGTAATTGGTGGTAAAACTGCTGATTTAACAAAATTTGAATTTTGAAAATCATCAAAATTATATTCAAATTCTTCTTTATATTGTTGATATAATTTTTCCTTTTGTTCAAAATTCATTTGTTGGTAAGTTAGTTGAGGTTCTAATGATGATGATGTAGTGTTATGTTGATGATTTTCGTCACCACAATCAGTTGATGCTGATGATTGATTACCTGACATTAATGTATTAGTTGTAGAATTAGAATTGCCACTATCTTGGTTATTCTGATTCTGATTATGATGATGATGATTATGATTATGATGATTATTGCTGTTATTATGATGATGATGATGATGATGATGATGATGATGATGATGATTTTTTTCATTCATTTTAGATTCTATATTATATTGTTGTTCAAGTTGTAAATGCATATTTGATAAATAATTCATCATTAATGGATTATCACTACCATCAACAGGTGAATGCTCTCTTGATTGTAAAACTTCAAAAGATTGATTAGATTCAAAGTTCCTTAATGATAATTCATCTAATTTTGAACTTATATCGGTTTGAATACCAATACTACTGGTAGTACTAGTACCAACATGATTATTATTAGTATTATTATTATTCATAAATTCTGAATTTGTTTGATTATCGAAATCAAGTTGAATTTCACTTAGACTATCGTGAGATGAACAATGACGAAGTTCAGGTCTTGTATCGTGTGGTCTTGCTATTTTATCAGCTGTATTATCAACGTGTTTGTAATATATATAATTATGAAGAGCCATTTGTTATTAATAACTTTTTTAAAAATTTATGAACAATGACAATTAGTTTTTTGTATGTTTTTTTAATTTATTAGCATATAAAAGAAAGATAAAGATAAATAATTAATGATAAGAATATATGACTGGAAGTGTATAAATTTGTTTATTAAGTATGACGTCTTTTAAGATGATGATATAATTAGGAAAAAAAACTGGTGTGATTTTTTTTTATGTGTGATATTTTTTTTTTTTTTTGGTAATTTTTCAAGGAATGATGAATAGTATGATGTTGTGAAATAAAAAAGATTAATATGAACGAATATAATAATCCTTAATTAATAAATATGGATAAAAGTAGAAATATGACAGATGATAAACAAAGGGAAAGAAGATAAAAAGCCACTAAATGGGGGGAAAATTAAAGGAGAGAGATTTTAGAGTATATTTATAAAATTGAAAATAAATCTTAAACAATGGGAAAAAAAATAAGACGATAAAAAATTTCAATTAAGATTATCAAACGAAAAAAAGTACTAAAACTTTAAAAGGATTCATAAATCCACTTTCCTTTTGATTACTTTACTTTTGCTTTTAATGTATTTATGTATTATGTACTATCAGAAGATCAGAAGAGTAACCAACATGTGTATGCATTAAAATAAAACATTATAGCTTGTAAAACCAAATAAAACAAAACAAAAAAATCAGGCGCTTTTTTAGATTTAAAATTTTGAAAATTTCCCCTGATCTTCGTTCTATGTGTTTGTTATGTATGTGATTTAAATTTATTACCGACCGATATTAGGTGAAATCTTTTAAACTTTAATATGCAACATGAAATTGTAAACAAGATTAAGATACATACACACATGTCTTGAAGAAAGTGTGTGTGTTTTTTACTTTTATTTTTATTGTTATTTTTAGTATACAGGCTTATATACACAATAATTAAACTAAAACAATATAATATACCATCAACCACATCATCCACATCAATGTAATAATAACAATAATAATAATAATTAATTCACTCACATTAAAACCAACGGGCTCATCGTTCCTGAAATATTTGAGAAAGAAAGTGGTACGACTTCTTAAATTAATGCAATTTGATTTAAAGGCGGTGTGGTGTGGGTTCCCATTTATTGAGGGGACATATATTATCATTATTATAGTACTATGTATTTAGTTTTATAGATTTTTTTTATATCTTGTCTTCTGTATTATTAATGAATATGTATTTTAAAATATAATTTATCTATGTATGTATATATATCTATGTATCTTAATCAAGTTCTGTAAATTCCCTAGAATCGTCATCTTCTTCTCCATCTTCATCGCCATCTTCATTATAACTTATATCACTAATATTTCTATGACCTTTGATATCATTTAAATTATATCTTTCATAAACATAAGTATAATTAACATTACTTATTGATGATGCACTACTAACCACTCTTTTATGTCCATTTTCATCCATTACTAAACTTGTTGATGATAAAGATTCATTTTGAATTGTTGTTATTGATTTTGTTGTAAGTTTTGTTGTTGGTATAATTAATAATAAATCATAAAAATCTGAAAAATCAAAAACATTGTGTAAATTATTACATAAACATGTTGAATATTTATGTTTAAAACATTTAGTTAATTGAAATTGTTGATGATTTTGATTTTCTAATTCATATTGATCCATTTTTAAATCACCTAAAATTAAAACTGTGTTATCATTATTTCCATCATCATCTTCTTCTTCAACCTGCTGTTGCTTAGACATTTGATTTTTACGAATATTATATTGATTAATAAACTCTTGTTCATCTTCGCTCAATTTATGGAAAAATAATGATGGTTTTTTACTTGGTCTTGATGGTGAATTAAATCCTGTTAATTTTGTTAATTTTCTCTTTGGTACAACATGATTTGAATTAAGTATAGATTTAGACTGTGATTTTTTTTTAATACTTAAAATTGGTCTTAACAATACATTTAATGATGCATTAGCATCATCATCTTCATTATCATAATCATTATTATTATTATGAAAATTATTATAATGATTTGGTGTTCTTATTTTATTCATGTCATCACCATTATCTTCTTCAAAACTTGAATCTCCAAGTTCATAATATTCAGGTTCTTCTTCTTCGTCTTCTTCTTCAAATAAACTATCAGCATTAACTCTTTCTCTATTAATTTCATGTATTGTTGATCCATATGATGAATATCTTCTATTAAATGATCCATGTGGTACAACATGATGTCCATATTCAACAGCTTTCTTAGTAGTTATTGTTCTCTTTGTTTCAAAGATATCATCCTGTTGATTGTTAGCTGATTTTGATGGATTCATATGATAGGCACTTGCACATCTTATAACTCTTTTTAAATTATTTTTAGCTAATTTTATATTAACTTCATCTGAATATTCAATACGTTCATCATTATTATCATTATTTCCATTATTAAGATTGTTATCGTTATTATGATGAATATCATTTTCATTATGATCTAATTCATCTTTAAATATAGCAAATCTATCATCTGCGTTTTTTCTTTTTTGTAATAAAAATCCAATATACGATGTTAATTTTTCATTTTGTAATTTTAATGATTTTAATTGAAAATTTAATTTCATTGTTTCTTGTGAATGTTGAGTTTGAATATTTTTAATTTCTAAATCTTTTAAATATCTTGTAAAACTACTTTGACGTAAATTAATATTATTTCTACGATGACCAACTGTACTTGAACCACTATTACTTGAATTTCTAGTAGATTTTGAATTTGATCTATTATGCTTTTTTATATGAATTGAAATACCATTTGTCATATCTTCTAATTCATTTGCTAATGATTTACCATTATTAATCTTTGATTTACTTGGTGTACTCATTGCTTCACTTAAATCAGAATTTTGACTATCACTATTAACTAAATTATAACTATTATCATTTTTTTCTTCTTCTTGATCCTCTTCATCATCATCAAATTCATCTGAAATTTCTAAGATTTCTTCTTCATAATCTTCAACCATTAATCTATCTTCCATTAAAGCTTCGTATTCAACTTTCATAGATTCATATTTAGTTTCAATTTCTTGTTGTTTACCTTTAAAAAATTCTAATTCATCAATTATCATCATCTTTGAATTGATTTCAAGTTCATTTTCAGTTTCTAATATCCGTATTCTTTTATTTAATTTTTCAATCATTTCAATTTCAATTTGATTTTGATCTTGATTTAATTCAATTGATTCTTGTTCATTACTATTCTTTTTAGAATTTATTAATTGATTCTCTAATTGTTTAATTTCAAATTCATATTGGCCTTGAATATCTTTAAATTTAGTAAATTCTAATTCATTCAATGCTCTTTCATTTTGTAAATCTTTCATAATTAATTTATTTTCATTACTTAAATCATTTATTCGACTCGTCTTTTGTATTATTTGTTTATCTTTAAATGTAATTTCTTCTTCTAATCTTTCTTGATCTCTAATAAAAGATCTATTCCGTATTACCATATCAGCATATAATCTTTCTAATTTTTTATATTCTGCCATACTTGGACCTGAAGAATTTAGAGGACTTTGTAATTCATTTTTATTATTAATAATATTTGAAGTTTCTGAAAGACTCATTCTTTTCATTGGTGAACCTTTTAATTGATCACTCATATTATTATTATTATTATTCAAAGATAATTTAATTTGACTAATTGGCGTTGATGAATGTGATATATCATTAAGATCATATGTCCTTATTGGACTTATATTTTCACTATCTGAACAGTTATGAAGTTGACTCATGTTTCTGTTCTCCTTATATGTATAAAATGCACGTTGTTGTTTTTGTTTTGAATATTATTAAATAAATAGTTTTTTAAAAGAAAAAAAAATAATGGTGTTTGTTTATTGTTTACTCGGATTTTGCAAAAAAAGTAAACAAAAATGCTAGTGAAATAAAATGAAAATCCGGACCCAATTGAGAATGCTTTTTGTAATAAATGAAAATATCTAATATGAAGAGAAATATCGCCTATTGACTTGGTATAAATCTTTATAACGAAGGCAAATAGGAGGAAGGTAAGCAAAGAAAGCAAATAAAAAATATTTTTATGATAAATCATACGGTGATTGTCTTTGTTTACTTTTTTCCCAAATTGAGATTTTTTTTGTTGAGATTTTTTTATTAGTGGGTTTAGGTGTTGGTGTTACATTGGTTAATGTTGTTTACTTTGGTTTATAATATGTTTATCTTTTTATTGTTTATAACATATAGATATATACATGATGGATTTATATTTTATGTATATGCTATAAATTGAGTATTATAAATTATTTCAAAAAAAAATTTTATAGTCCAATAATCACTGAATCTTACGCAGTGTTTCCAATATTTAATTTCTAATTTCTAAATCTATATTTTTATTTACACTATTTACAATCTAGTTATTTTATAAATTAATATATCTGGTGTACCATTAGTATACCAAATCGAATCATATGGCATTTTACTATCATACATATTAGCAATAACTTCCCATTTCCAAATCTTATCATCTTTACCCATATTTAAATGAGTTTCCCATGTTGATAAAGTATCTTCATTACGTACAGTTGCTGCAACATATGCAACATCAACCAATCCATATTCAGTATTATCAACCATAGACTCATTAATTGTTGTTATTAAAAAAGGTATAATATCTGAATCATATGTAACATCAGCTGCAATTATTGTATTTATATTTTCTTGTGGTAAATTATCTTCAGCCCACCATAATTTTTGACATTTTAAATCTTTATTATCAATTTTAATATTATTCAATAATAAATTATATTGCATTTTATCAACTAATGAAGAATCACCATCCGATAATATAACTTTCTTTGCATTAGTATATTTAAATACTCCCATACCAACTAATCCTGTACCTGAACCTAATTCTAATATAATTTTATTATTAATATCATTAAAAACATCATTATTATCAGATAAATTACATTGATGAATTAAAAATTGTGTTAAAAATAATGATGCCTCCCAAGTTCTTAAACCTGTTGTACCTAAACCTGATATCACATTTGGTGTTTCTTTTAAAGTTATAAATTGATCATTATCAGATATTTTAGAATCTGGAATGATTGAATATGTTATAATATCATTTTCAGTAGCTTGTAATGGTGGATAAGGTAAATATTCAGCTAATGATTCATATACTTCATCAAGCAATTCGAAAGTTTTAGTTTCGGAATATGATATTAATGATTTAAGAAATTGTTTTGAATAATGTTTATTAAATTCTGAAATTTTATTTATTTCTGATAGAATTTTAGATTGATTTTCCAAACTTATTTCTTCATTTTGAAAGATATCTTCAAGTGATATATAATTTACAGGAACTCTTTGTTTAAGTCTTCGTATAAGTAATTGTTCCATCTTAGTAATTATTACTCTATTGTATTTTTAATGAATATTTCAAGTTACATAAGAATTGAAAGAAAAAAAAATCAATTTTTCTTACTTTAATTTTTTTTAAATTCTTGTAGTGCGGCTCAATGCCTTTTTTGTTATCACAAGGACATTTATTTTCTACTTAATATTATAAAATCTTTTATTTAATTTAACCTCTAGTACCATATACTCTAATTCTCTTGATACCACCATCTGGAATCATAGTTACCTTAACATGTGTATAAACTTTACCAGAATCGATCATATATGGGTGTTCCTTATCTGGACCAGTCTTTGTCTTATCAACAATAACTTCCCATGATTCACTATCAAAAGCTGGTGCTTCTTCAGTAGTATTAATACCATGAAGTTGAACGTATTGCGGGAAATTACCTCTAAAGTGAGCAGTATCAACAATGATTTCATCAACTTTAGTTGGGAAACCTAATTTAATAGTTGCCCAATCAATATGATTTGGAGTACGTGATCTTTTAGTTTCCCAACCATCAGACATATCATGACCTCTACCTGGTAATAATAAATTATCAGCAGAACCGAAATGTTGATCAGAAAAGGCAACACAAACACCACCTTGAACTGCACTTGCAGTATCTAATCTAATAGAAGTATCTTGTGGAATAATTGGTTTAACTGTACCATATAATCTAAATCTTGCAATACCACCATCTGGGTACATTCTTAATCTAACATGAGTATATGAATCATCAGTAATCTTATCTCTTAAAAAGAAATGTCTTTGAGATGGACCACATTCAATTTTACTTATTATGGTATCCCATTTAACAGATGGATCATTTTGAAGTGAATCATCAGCTAAAACTGTGGCTTCAACTGAAATATGAGGAGCATGATTACCATTGAAAAAAGCAGTATCAACTTCAGCACCAATTAAAGTAGCTGATGCAACACCCATCTTAAAAGTAACCCAATCAGCTTCTTCAGTATTATGTCTTCTAGTTTCCCAACCATCATACCAAGCACCGGCATATGTAAATCTTGTGGCATCACGAATTGGTGCTTTTGGTTTAATTAAGTTTGTGGCTTCAGCAAACCATTCGTCTGAAAAACCTAAAACTTTACCACCTAATTTTTCACCAATGATATCTAATAAAAATAAAATAAAAAAAGTTAGTAAATCATAATATAATATACAATGAATTTTTTTTCTTTAAACTTACCGGTGTATCTTTGAACGACTTGAACTTGAAAATCTTCTTCACTTAAAACTGTGATATTAGCAGACATTTTGAGTACTTTTTTTTCTTAATTGAATATTCAATTATCTAATGAAGTATAAAGAATGAAATAAGAAGAATAAATAAAGAGAGAAAGAAGAAAAAGGTGATAAAAGAGAGAAAGAAATAAAAGAAAAATTGAATGTGTGATCGTTGTCCAATTATTTTGTTATCGTAACTGCAAGTAAAGTCCCTCGCCATTGTTCAAATTTTTTGATGATCCGGTGTGCCTTTGATTACTTTATTTGGTGGGTTTGTCATTATATGTTTTGATATCTGTTATATAGTATAGATGATACTATGGGCTAAAGCTATATCATTATGTTATATTCGTTACATATTTGCTTATGTATATATAGATAATTAAAAGACCTGTTATTATATACATATGATATCCAACTTAGGATAATTTTAGAAATTCTTTGGGGTTTCGGAGATGACCGAGATTTTATAATTTTAAATTTGATTTTTTAGTTAAATGATGAATAAATCACCTATTAGTTATTAAATTAATCAAAATCAATCCACAGTTTTTAAATATGTGTAATTCTTGACCAATTTTCAATTTTAAACTCGTGAACTTGTACAACTGGGGCTTCATCTATACTATCATTTGTATGTAAATTCTTTTCAACATATTTTAAATTACCTGCCTTATCAACAAGAATGATAGTTTGAGTTCTGGTTCCATAATAATCACCTCCAAGTCTTAAACTATTCACATCTGATGTTGTTGTAGATAAATTAGTTTGACCAAAGTAATTGGTTTTAATAGGTGGAATAAATATACTATCTTTCATCATTTCAAGACTTATATCAAAACTTCCAGTTTCCCATTTTTCTAAATCAGATGGTGTTGTAGTTGATAAAACTTTTAAACAATTATCAATTAATTCATCTTCATTCCAATTTTCTTCAATTGCTTTTGTAATCATTTCATTAACTAATTGTTTACCTTGTTGAACTTTTGGCCATGGATTATCAAATAATGAATTAGATAATCCAATAGTTTTTTTATCTTTATTAAATACATCGATTGATTCATCTGTTTTATTTGAAATTATCTTCAAATGTTTAAGTTCATTATTTGATTTATTAAATTTTAATTCACCAAATAATAATGAAAATCCACCAATATCTTCAAATCCATTAGTTTCTTCTTGAACTTGAGTTTGCCATTCTTCAGCTGAAAGATTTGAAGATAAAAATAAATTAGGTATAGAACCTCTTGAAATCTTACTATACGCTTTTTTCTCTGTGGATTCTCTATAATTAACTAATACACAAAGTCTACCACTTGTTGAACAACCAATCCATGTACCATGAGCTGATCTTGCTAAATCTAAAGGAGCCAAGACCGATGTTCCATGATCCTTATCTTCTATTACTGTAGCTGGTTGTGTTGGTCTAACGAAATATTCGTCTCTGTTTGATAATAAGATTAATGGATAATCAGGATGAGTACAAGTTGATAGAAGTATACACATGGGGATAAGGAAGTAAAAGGTCTAGTAACAAACAAACAAAAAAATTAAATAAATTGATAATTAAATAATATAATAACAAGGGGATCTATAAAAAATGTATTGAAAATGTTGAATATACTTCGATTTGTTTAATAAATGATTGATTTATATCATAAACCCAACAAATATAGAGAGAGATTAAATGTAACAAGAAAGAGAACCCCATATAAAAGAATAGTCATTTTTTTCCCCAGTTTTGTTTTAAATTTCTCGCGTCGTGCTTTTCTTGATTTCTTTCATAATCACAACAAATGATTGAATATATTTAGTTAAAAAATGTATATAAATTAGATATTAAGTATGTGTTATATATGTATATATAAATAATTCATAGTAGTTAGTATTACTATTAGCATATGCGTATTGTTATTATCTTCCCTTTTTTTTCAGTTCTTAACTTTCTTTTTATAATCTGCAAGGCTAAATTTCTTTTTTGGTTTGTCAAGTTTTTCATCAGTAGGTGTAATAGCTGTATTGGTACTGCCAGAGATTGATAATTTTGAACTTGATGTTCCTAATGATACAAGTGATGGTGATGATGCTAATGTTCCAGTAGTTATTGAAGATGGTAACTCTGTTTTCAAAGCAGTTAAATTACTTGAACTTACTATTGGAGTTTTTAAATCTTTTAATCTAGTTGTAGATGATGCTGATAAAATAGCCTTTAAAGGTACTGTTACATTTTCAATAACATTACCACCAGTTTTAGATTCACTTTTAATTTCTTGAACTACAATTTGTAATGGAATTGGTAATTTATCTGGACTTTCATCATCAAATAATATGGTTTCTTTCTCAATATTAGTAGTTAATGGTAATGCTGATGTTGCCATCTTTTTAATCATTTTATATCTAAGAGGTAAATAACTATCATCAACTTTAATTAATGCATCAATAAATCTTCTTTTATTATTGACTTGGAAATCACCATTGGTATTATTATTAATAATATTATTACCATTACCACCACTTATAATTGCACTTGAATCTGGTGTTAAATGTCTTGAGTTTGCCCTACTTGAAAAAGTTTCTGATCCATCAGGTGTTGCACCACCACTATCGCCATCTTCATTTGATTCTTCAGTTAATAAATCATTTTCAATACTTCCTTCTCTTGAAGAAGAATCTGAAGAAAATGTAACGGTTTCATTCATTAAATTTAATTTTATATTTTCTTGAATTGCATCATCTCTATGGAATAATCTTTGATCAATTGATATATATTCATCTTCTTGAATTTCATCACTTTTATTACCGAATTTTCTAGTTGATCTTTGTAAATGAGAACTTTGTTTTTTAATTTTAGTTAAAGGACATTCATTTCCAGGATTAGCACATTCACAAATATCAAAGATAGCTGAAACACATTTAATTAATTTTGATTTATCTTGATTTGGAATTGAATCAAAAGATGATTGACCCTCATCAATCAGTCTAATAGGATGATTTTTATCCCATTCCCAAGGTAATGTTAATTCAGTATCATTTTTAATTTCCTTAATTGTCTTTATTATAAATTTAACTTGAGAATCAACAACAATAGTAGATATTTCACAGTTTGGTGTACATGATTTACGTATAAATCTTGAAATATTACCTAAACCTCTTTCATCAATAACAATTGGCAAATTTGGATGGAAAAATACTTTTGGTTTAGGAACACCAAATAACATGTATTGATTCCATTTTTCATCAATATAATTTTGTTTTAAATCAATTTCACCAAACATTTCAATTACATTTGAACCTTGTACAATATTTTTAGCAGTAAATAAACCTAATCTTGATAATCCAATAAATTTTTGCTTAGTATTTTCAGGTAATGATTTAACTGATAATATTTTTGAATTTATTAAAGATTTTTGATATTGTTCATTTAATAATTCTTTAACTTCAGAATTATTTTTAATTAATGAAGGTAATTTATTAATTAATGATTTGATTGAACTATTTTTATATTCAAATGAATCAGTTTCAAAATATAATGTTTGATGTTTTTCAATAGGTCCAGAATCATCATCTTTATCTACTGAATCTTTTTTACCATTCTTTTTCTTTTGCGATTTAGCTTTAGCAGTTGTAGGCGTTGTTGCTGTAATATTTGTTGTAGATGCATTTTTAGTATTAGTTGTATTATTGTTATTATTATTAGTAGTACTATTGTTAGTATTTGATCTTGATGATAAATCATCTTGATTTCCATCAACTGATTTTTTATTTGAATCAGATCTAGTTTCTTTTGTAGTTTCATAACTAGTTGAATCTAAACTATCTAAATCCTTTGGTGGGGCATGATGTCCACTTGATTTACGTTTCTTTGGTTGTAATTTTAACATTTGTAATCTCTTAGCCCTTTCACCATCAATATCAAGAGATTTATCACATAAATAACAAAGATAAGTATCTGGAGCGTCATCAATATTGTCAATTCCCATACAAATTGCATGCTGCCATCTAAAACAACGATCACATTGAATTGTAAAACCATCATCATGTTCAAAAGTACAAATACAACCTATTATACCAGAATCTGGATCGACAGCATATGGTACAGGGGTAATTTGTTTTTCTTCTTCTTTTTTAACAATTGACTTTTCTTCTTCTTTTTTAGTAGCAACTGGTTGCTGTTTTTCCTTTGCTTCTTCTTCCTTTATAGGTTTAGATTCAGTTGTTGGTTTTTCAGGATGATTAGTTACCAATGGCATAGGTTGGGCAGCAGCAGCAGCTAATGCAGCAGCAGCAACCATTGCTTTAATATTTGATTTCTTATTTAAACTATCAGACGCTAATGCAGCAGCAGCAGGACCTGGTGATGTAACATTTCTTGCCAATTCAACTTTTGATATTGGTGGTGTATTATTTGGATGTGATTTAGTAGTTGCTGGATTTTCTTGTTTTGAATCTTCTACAGGAGTAGCTGTTGGTTCATCTTTATACAAACCTATTTCTTTTGATTCTGTAGGCGATACAACAGTATCAGTTGGTAAAGTTGCAGCAGTAGCAGTAGCAGTAGCAGATGGTGCAGATGAAGTAGTAGCTTGTGGTTGAGGGACAGATTGTTGTTGGAATAACATTAATAAACCAGCAGCCTCACTGTCCTGAAGATGATCATCTTGTTTTTGTTCTTTTGATTCAGGTTTGGAGTTGTCCATTTATTTATATTATAAGTATTAAAGCTTTTTTTTTAGTTTATGTAAGTATATCTAGTGTACAGTGGTATTGTTATTTGACAATCTTTAATAAATTTTTTTATTTTTTATATAAACAATGCAAATTCAAATTGATTTGTGATTTCTTGGAACAGGGATTTTTTTGAACAAATTAAAAAGAGGGAGGAATAAAGCAGAGGTAAGCTAAGACAGACAGATAGGTAAGCAAAAATAAATAGTCGTCAATAAGTATGATCGATATGATTTAAAAGAAATAAATTAAAAAAAAAGCACATACACAGAAAAATATACTTGTCAATAACAAGGAGTTAGGTACATTAGGGCAAAGACAAGTCAAAAAAATATATATGAGCGTAAACGAATTTAACGAGGGTACGAGGGAATATTGGTTTATTAGAGGTGTAAGGTGTATTGTAAATTTTGGGATTTTGGTGAGATTTTTTTTTTTTCTTTCAGCTCTATTAAAGAGGGATTTGATGAAAGATTCAGTTGTGTTCTATATACCATATACAGTTCAATATAATTGATATACTGTTTAAAGACACTTCACATTAACAATGGCTCACAGAATATTAGTGCAGGTGGTATTTACAGGTGCAAAGGTCTTTGGTAAGGCCTTCACCGAAGCTTATAGACAAGCCGCCGCCGCCACAACTGCTCAAAAGGCTACTCGTGGTAATGGTCAAGGTAATCAAGCTGCTGCTGGTTCAAGATCAAGAGATGGTGATATCACATTAGATGAAGCTTGTAAGATTTTAGACGTTGATAGATCAGGATTATCATTAGATACCGCTCAAAAGAAGTATGATTATTTATTTGATATTAATTCTAAGGAAAAAGGTGGTTCTTTTTATATTCAAAGTAAAGTCTTTAGAGCTATGGAAAGAATTCAAAATGAATTAAAAGCAGTTGAAGAAATGCAAAAGGAAAAAACAGATCAAGCAAATAATGATAAAGGTGCCGATGGTGGTGCTGGAAATAGTAGCAGTAGTCCGCAATAATTCAAATGAGAATTTCTATCATCAATCCATACACATAACAATAACAACACACATAATATCAGAACATACATTCTACTATGATTAACCAAGAGACTTAATCTAGTTTGTTTATACATTTAACAATATGAGTTCATTGAGATCATCTATTTTGTGTTTTTTTTTACTTCAGCTTATGCCATTCTTCTGTATATAACGTCCCAAGAATTTATTTATTAATGTATTACAATTTTAGGAAACATATCATATTCCCCGGTAAAAAGTAAAATGTAAAAGAAGTACGAAATATAACAAGGTTTACAAAAAAAGAAATCATTTCTTTTAAATCATCAGCAGCTTAAATACCATATATTAATAATAAAAAAAGTTTTTTTAATAATAATAAAAGTATGTAGCAACACTGCTAGTTGGCCGAATCTACAAGACGAGTCAGTAACAAGACTGACACCGTAAACGAAACGACAAATCTACCACTAACGTATGGCGAAAGAGACATTAATCTAAGGAATAGAAACGAAATATTAATCGTGGCTCCCCTGTTAAGAGAGTCGATTAACACTTAGCTGATGTGTCTACTTAAACACCGTACATAACGTAATCGGAGAAAAGTATCACAATTCCTATTTATATATAGTATATATGTTATATTATCTAAGAGATAGTATAACCACTACTGATGATACTTTTTTGAAGCAAACAAAAGTTGTGCATGTAAAAGTAAAACAAAGTAAAACTTTTTACTCTTTTTATAGGACTTTCTGAGATGATAAAAAATTGTTTGTTAGGCGGGTAACTGCATTAGCCTCATTTAGCCACATAATTATAACCGCCATATACACCTCACACCGGGGAAATATAAGGTTTAAAAAACCGCTGAAAATTGAAGATAACAGGCAGTGCAAGGATTGTCGGACATATAAACTATGTCGGGGTTACTGATTTGGGGTGACACTGATAATAAGTGGTTTTTTATATATTGATAGTATTTCCCTCATTTTTTTGGTATTTTGTTATCCCTTTCTTTTACTTTTGAATGATTTAAATCATTAACTTCATAACGATTAATAAAAAAAGATATCAATCATGTCTGAAGTTTATGACTACGTTATTGTTGGGGCAGGTGTCCTTGGTTTATCTACTGCAGTTGAACTTTTAGAAAACAAATCAGAATCTGAAAAGCCAAAAGTCTTGGTACTCGATGCATATAATGTACCATCTCCTATTTCCGCTGCTAATGATCACAATAAGATTATTAGAGTTGAATATGCTAATCCAATTTATGTCAAAATGGCAGCTGAAGCTGTTGAAATTTGGAAATCTCATCCTGTTTTCAATAAATCTTTCTTTCCAGTAGGTAGAGTTACAGTCACTCCATTCGAAGAAGTTAATAAGAATCGTAGTCATTATGAACAAAAATCTTTTGAAAATATGGAAAAGTTAGGAATTAAACAAAATATAGTTCATATTGATTCAAATGAAGAATTAAAAAAACTTGCTCCTCACTTTAAAGATAACTCATTTCCTGAAAAAATATCAGCTGATTATAATTATGATGCTGGTTATGGTCATTCTGCCAATTCTCTTAAACATGTATTTAAATATTGTCAAACTTTAGGCTGTAACTTTAAGACTGGTTCTCCAAGTTCTAATGCCGTTAAGATCAATGAAGGTGAAGTTGTTTGTGAAGATGGTACATCATATAAAGGTTCTAAAATTATTGTTTGTTGTGGTGCTCAAACTGGTAAATTATTTGATTTACAAAATCAAGTTAAAACTACTGGTTTATTTGTTTCTCATATTAGATTAAATGATGAAGAATATGAAAAATATAAATTAATGCCAATTTTCTTTAGTGCTGAATTAGGTTATTTCTTCCCACCTGATGCAGTTGATCATTTAATTAAATTTGCAATTGTTTCAATGGACTGTACAAATACAATTGATGATCCTCATAATCCAGGTCAAAAGATGTTATTCCCAAGATATAAAATTGATAATCCATCTGATACTGTTGATGTTTCAGCTGAAGCTGCAATGAAAAAATCTTTAAAGACAATTGTTCCAGATTTAGCTGATCATGAATTAATTGATTCAAAATTATGTTGGGTTGCTGATAGAATAGATGCTAATTTATTAATTGATAAAGTTCCATCTTATGAAAATGTATTTGTTGCCGCTGGTGATTCTGGTCATGCTTTTAAATTCATGCCAAATATCGGTAAATATATCATTCAACGTGTTCATGATAAATTAGATCCAGAAATTAAAGAAGCTTGGAGTTGGAAACCTTTCCCTGCTTGGGTTGATACTGCAGGTACTGCAAGCAGTAGTAGAGTTCCAAGACCTCACGTCGAACTTACTGATGTTAACTGGCGTAAAGAATAGAATGTATTACAATAAATAAGTATATGTATAGATTTAAATAAGGGAGTTTTTTTTCTTCTAAATTCCAATTAATCCAAAAATTTCATCTTCTGCATCATCACCAAATTGAACTTTGGATGTTGATGGTACAATATGATTTTCTTTTTCATTATTTTCATCATCTTTTTCATCTTTATCTTCTCCAACATAAACTGGTTTCTTCCATTTATTCATTTCCTTTTCATAATTATAAACATTGGTAGCTCTTAATGCTTCCTCTTTCATCTTCATTTTACCTATTTCAGATGATAATTCTTGGATTTCTTCATCACTGGATATATTACCATCTTCATCATTAACTGAAACTTCACGCAATTGTGCCTTACCATCAACAATTACCATATCCATCATTCTCTTACCACGACCACCTCTATTTCTTTCAGCTTCTTCAACTTTTCTTCTCATCTTTTGCTGTCTTTTCAATTGTAATGCTCTTTCCATTGGTGAAGCCCATAAATTCGTCACCACTGGTGCATCAAAATCTGATGTTTGATCAATAATCTTAGTTCTTTCAGCACCATTAGCTTGGAAATTTAATAATTTATCTAATCTTTCTTGAGCTTTAATTAATTCATCATCTTTATTTTTCAATGATGCATAATAATCTAATTCTTTTTGAACTTTAATTCTTTCTTCTTCTAATTCTTTTTCTTTTTCTTCTTTTTTAATTTCTAATTCTCTTATTCTTTCAGCTTTCTTAAAGAATTGATCTTGAACTTTAAAATTATTAGCACCAGTATTAGTTATAGAAAATGTAATCTTTGCCTTTTTCTTATTAGCTTTATTATTTTGTTGTGAATTATCATTATTACTCTTCTTACCTTCTAATTGATCTTTTTCATCTTGTAAAATATTCAATATTTGTAATCTTTCTTCATTACTTAATAAATCTTTACCACAGAATGAACATGGTTGTAATCCTTCTTTAACACATATGATCTTACCACAATTTAAACAGTTCGGAAACATCTCAAATAATGGATGTCTTGTGGCCATACAATTACAATATCTACCAATACTAGGTTCATTATCATCAGATTCATCACCTGCTGCTCTGGAAGAGGATGAAGAAGTAGTTGGAATATCCTTATATTCCAATTCTGCTAATGCTGAATCTAAATCTCTTAAATCATTCAATGTTTTCTTTGCATTCTTTCTATTAAATTCATCATGTTGAGCTTTCTTCTTAATAACTGAAGGTTTCATATCTAATAAATCAGATGTATTCGAACCAGCAGAATTCCTGGATAACCTTTGTCCACCATTCTTACCTTTTGCTTCTGAGCTAGAAGCAGTTCTTGTTATCATAATTTTAGATTTACCATTAGCACCAGGAACCAGTCTCAGTGATTTGGAGGGTTTAGATGATGATGATGGAGTTAGTGACTCACTTCGGCTTGAAGAAGTTTTTCTCTCTTCAACTTTTGGCTGTGGTACAATTGGCTTTTCAACTTTAGGTTTAGGATTACCAAATAACATCTCTTGAAATCTTGTTATAAAGGTTAAAGCATCTGGTGACTCTCCTAATAAATTAATAAAATGTTGATTCACTTCATCTCTAGTTTTTAATTCAGTCATCGCATAATCTACCATTTGAGATAATGTTTCATCATCCAAGGGGAGCATATCTTGGATAGCCCTAATGGCATATATCTTTGTAGTTTCTCTACTTGCAGACATCGTCTTCTATTATCAGCCTTTATCTATATATATATTAACAGAAAAGAAAAGACAGACAGATGAAAAAATACACTAGTTATCTTCTCATAATTACTCTATCTCTTTTAAAAAATTTCATCGCCGCGATTTTGGAGGCAAAATTTATTTTATCTAAGTAGAAGAATTTTTATGCATATATTTTTGAGTTAATATTGAAACCTTTTCTTTATCGTATTGAATAACAACATCTCTATTCAAAGGTTACCTACACCATGTCTGAAAGAGAACAGTTAGAAAGAAAACTGGAAGTTCTTCAACAAGAATTAAAAAGTCGAAGAGAACAATTAGAATCTCAAATTAAACAAAATAGTGGTACAAAGTCTCCAGTATCTCCATATCAAATACCTACAAGAAACAACAATAATTCACGTCCATATAGTAGAGGAAGAGGCTATTACAGGGGTTCTAGAGGATACAGAGGCTCAAGATATCCTAGAAATATTGTGGTGCCTGCATCTGGTCCTGTTGATCTTTGTGATGTATCAGGAAGTGGATTTTATCGAGAAAATAGTAAAGGTAGTATGGTTTTGGTGAATTCACAAGTATATGAAGAAGAACAAAAGAGAAAATCAGAGAAAATGGCTAAGATTAAAGAAGAAAAACGTCTTAGACAAAGAGAATTATTAAAAAATGCATTATATTTACATATAAATGATAATAGACACATTTATGATAGTTTTAATAGAATTGAAATAAATGGAATTTATTATGCTTTAGTTTCAAATGCAACGACATTAGCATTACTTACATTTCCTGAAACATACCCCGATGAAATAACAAATTCAATATCATATAATGATAATTCATTTATAAGAAATGAAAGTGGTGATTATAGTTTAATTAATCCTCAACATCAAGATATTATTAAATCAAATTGTAGATATTATAGTAGATTAGGTCGATGTAGATATGGTGATAAGTGTAATTACGCACATAACCCAGAATGGGTTGCGTTATGCCCAAGTATATTATCAAAGATGAAATGTACTGATACACAATGTACTTTATCTCATAAACCATCACAATATAATGCACCATCATGTAAATATTTTAATATGAAGAATTGTACAAATGAAAATTGTATTTATAGTCATAGAATAGAAAACCCAAATAGTGCAATCTGTCGTGAATTTTCAGTAGGTGGAGTATGTATTAAAGGAAGAGATTGTCCATTTCGTCATGTATTGATATGTCCAGATCAAGAAGAATATGGGGAATGTCCAAGAGGTAATCAATGTAAATTAAAACATAAGAAAATCATTAATGATGCAAACTCAAATATTGATAAAGCAACTGTTATGGATACTCATGAAATTATAAGAAATGAAGATAATGATTTGGTTAATGTTATAGATCCAAGATCTAATGATAAATCACAAGATAAACTTGATTTTGCAAAACTTGAGAAAGTTTTCATGGATGATACTATGGATGAAGATGAAGATGATCAACCGGTTTATATTTCACAAGACTCAAGTACCGCAGATGATCCACTTAATACTAATGACGATTATGTAAATGTATAGGATATGTAAATTAGAATAAAAAAAACAAAGATATCGATTAATTATTTCAATTTTTTTTATAAAACAATGCAAAGCAAAAACTTATTATTAAAGCAAACAGATGGAATATATATATATATAAAAGGATCAAGAGTCAAGAGAAGTATCTACATATATTTTGAATGATTATTTGAATCGGATGGAACCCATGTATAAAGTGGTAGAGTCTTACGAAACTCATTATTATCATCTTCTAAAATAGCCGATAAGGAATCCATTCCAATACCTTTCAATTGATTATCTTCTTCAATGGCATCAACAATCCTAATTTGTGAACCAAATGACGAGTCTGGATTTTTGAATTCATTATTCACAACATTTAAATAGTTTGCTGAAACATTGAAATCTTCACCAGGGGTTTGGTATGGGAATTCATTCTCATTAACAAATTGCTCATATCCATTACTACTTGGATTCTCATAAGCGTATTTATCAAAGTCAATATCATCATTGTCAAAACTTTTTAAAGCTTCATCAATTTTTTGATTTAAAGATTCTGAATTTTGATGACTAAATTCATTATGACTCGGCTCATAAATCTCAGCTGGATGCTTAAATGAACTATCACTTTCAATTTCTTTTTCTTTATTGAAATGACCATGTTTTAAGAATTTTAGGATATTTGAGTTCAATTGTGGCATTTTTCTAATAGTATGATGAAGAATATGGCGATGATTTTGTTGTCGATTATCAGATACAATTGGATCAGTATTAGTTTGTAATGAATCTTGTTGTTGAAGTTCTTTATGACGATGAAAATTTAAATAATGATTATTAAAACCTTCACTATGATTGTTATTTACAGGAACAATAGTATAATTTGCTTCATCAGTTCTGTTAAATGGCATCTCATTTTCATTGTTGTTGTTAATATATTTGAATGAATCAAGTGAATCTTTAATAGGAGAAGAAATATTGATATAATTTTGACTGGATTTTTTACCGGTGGAAATACCTGCAAATAAAAGAGATTGATCCATAAAAGAAGATAAATTATCATTATTATTGTTGCTATCATTTGCAGAAATACTAAGTTGAAGGTCTTTATTTATATTTTCTAATTCCAGTTCACTATCTTCTTCTCTAATAAAAGTATTATCAAAATAAGGAAACTTACATAAATCTTTAGCAGTACATCTCTTTTGAGGATCCCATATCAAGCACCCTCTAACTAAGTCACATAGATTTTTCCTTTCTTGGAATGGCAAATCTTTCCTTAATACTAATGCTTCTACATTCAATCCTACAACATTTGGTAAATGGAAACCCAATTGACTTGATAATCTATCAGCATCTTCCCATATACCACCTAATGGAGCATATCCCGGGGAATTAGCATGAGGTGCTCCTAAAACTTCTAATACTCTCCAAGTTTGATCTAGCTCATTTGAGCCAGGAAACAAAGGACTAAAAACTGCCGCTTCCACAACTACACAACCGAAAGCCCAAATATCAACAGGATAAGAGTAATGCTTTTGTCTTAATAAAATTTCAGGAGATCTATACCATCTTGTTGAAACATAAGCAGTATAAGGTCTAACATTGTCGGCTCTTCTTGCTAAACCATAATCAGCTAATTTGACAACATAATTTTGATATTTTCTTGATGGTGGAATTAAATCTCTGGAATCATAATAATTGTCTTTATGCATAACCAAAATATTTTCAGGTTTAACATCTCTATGATAATACAGATGCTTATGAATATGTCTAATACCAGATAAAATTTGAGCTAAAATACTTTTTAAAGTTGAATTTGAAAATAAACAAGATTTTCTAGCTTTCATCAATTGATATAAATTTTGATCCATTGCTTCCATCACAATATGTAATTTTAAAGTATCTTTATCAATAAAAATTTCGTAAATTTGAACCAAAGAAGGATGTGATTGAACAGCATAAATAAAGCGAACTTCTTTAATTTTGGAATAATCAGTTGGCTCGTTTAATTTTTTGGTCATTACCTTGATTGCAAACACATCACGATTTGGATGACTAACAACAGATAATGGGTCCATTAATGTACCAGGATAACTCGACATTTCCGACTCTAATTGTTCTAAAAAGCCTCTTTTTAACTTTGCTAAAATAACGGAACCAAAACTACCACTTCCCAAATCACTAATTTCATTATACCTTGCTTTGAATGAATTGATAGGTAATGAATATTCCATTTGTGACTTTTGAATCGCAGCGCTAGTAATACGATTATAACAAGAGGTATTTTCATAATTTGCCCATTTTGTGGGATTTGACAAATATATATTGTCATTCATTGAATGAATAATAGTTTCTTGATTTTATCGAAATATATAATAATAATTAAATTGAGTTAAAAATTAGATAATATTTGATTTGGTTGATTGGTGATGGACAAATCGGATGCTGAGATGGAGTCTCTAGAGAAACTGGAAATGCTTGTGAAACAAGGAAATTCTACTTTGAGGTGAATAAGGAAACAGATTAAACGAATTTCAAACACAGGAATAGATGGGTATAGAGCAATATAGAGGTATTATAAGGAATAAGATAATAATAATCATAGCCAATATATATTTGATTCAATCTTGTATTTCCCCAGATTAGATCAATTTTTTGGGAAAACAAAGATTTGTTATCGCGCAGTGACAATGTGTAAGGCTGAGAGATTAATTGAATTTCCGAAACAAGACTTTTTAAAGCGAGCGGTTATTCTATTTAATAGTTGATTAATGTGTAATTTCTATATGTTATATTTATACTAAATATACGAAAGAAATGAATTTAGTAAAATCAATAATATTTGAATAAAAAACTCTTTCCAAACCTCTTAAAAAGCAGACAAAATATATAGCGAGAGATATCGCTGTCTTTTAGTTTACCTCGTTAATTTTCAACACAATATCAACAATAAGTTATTAATAATGTAATAATGAAATTTTTTTTTATAAAACCTAAACTCTAATAATCTATATAATATATGTAAAACATATTGAATCTTAAGGAATCAAGTTTGAAATAGTAAAAGATAAATATAGATATTAACAGGGAAATTAATGGGTTGGAAATTATCTGATATTAGCATGATTAAATCAACTGAATTATAATAAATATAAAAACCAAACACCAAATATATCAATTGATATAAAATATCATCAATTATTATCATATTATTAGTTGTAACAATCATATATATTCATTGTATAAATTAGAAAGAGATCAAAAACCGGTAATATATATATAAACGCGCCTTATGTCATCTCTGGTGATGTGATTACAAGACAAACAAAGGAAAGAAAATAAGATTTACTAAACAGGAATGCTAACCCTTTTTTCTTTTTTTTTTGCTTATTGAACAACATTCTATTTATAAAACAATACATTGAATTTGCCACTTTTTTTTATTTAAATACATCGCTCATTTTATTGACAATTGCTACTATCATTATCATTATCAACTACACGTTCTTCCATATATATTATCACTTGCATTTACAACCCTGAATATAAAATAGACTAATAAATTCGTCCCATGATCAATTAATACATTACAATACATCACAATAAATGAGTAAGAAACTTGGATTTAAGAAGTCGAATTCTTCAACTAGTTTAAGGTCACTTTCACCTTCAATTGCATCATCTGAAGATGCTGGTGACCTTAATAGAGAACCATCAACTATTTTACCAGCAATAAAGAAATTAACAAGTAATCACAGAAATCAAGAATCTCTTAGTTCAGTTTTAAGATCAGGAGATATGAAATCTCAAATGAATGAAATTCCTATCTTAGAAGATGATGAGAGTGATCAAATATATTCTGGTCCTATATTACCAATGTTTAGCAATAACTCCTTATCGGAGTCAAGGACAAGAAATTCAGATTTAGCCGAGCTTAATAAAGAAAGATTAGAAGCGGAAATAGATGATGACGAAAGTTCACCTATAGAATTAGATGATGAATATTTAGGTAAAAGATCACAAACAATTAATATAGAAAGTAAAGCAGCAAAGAAATCATTAAAAAATCTTATAAATGAAAATAAGAAAGTGATCAAAAGTAATAATGATCACGGAGTTCCGATCTTTACCAGTTTAAATGATAATCAACACGACGACAATTCATCTAGTGATGTATCAACAGATGAAGAATTAGAAATCGAATCACACAATAAGAATATACCTAGTGAACCAAGTTCTTCGTCAGATATTAATAATCATCCACATCATAATCAACACGAAACACATACATTAAGGGATAAAATAAAAAGGCGATTTACAATTGGCCATCATACACATGAATCTGATCTCCCAGATTCTATGGAAGGAATCGAAACCATCGGATCAGTAGATTCAAATAAAAGTCATCATATTATTTCAAGAATTTTCGGCTTTGGCAATGGTGGTATTACCCAGAGCGGTGGCGGAGGCTTAGTTCCAGGAGGTTCATCACAAGAAAAAGAACATAAACCATTAGATGAAGAAGAAAGAGTTGGAAATGATATTCCAATGAATCATTTAAATTTAGAAGATTTAAGAGATGAAGCAAAAGGTATAGTTAATCAACATATTCCATTCAATGATGACTCATCATCAGCTACATTGGTTCATACAAATACTCAAAGTATAAATTCCGATAATTTTTTTTCTGCAAATCCTGATATTATACTTGATGATTTTGATGATTTAAGAGATGATCCAAATGATGATTTTGAATTAGAGCATGATGTTCACACAGGAAAGAGACCCAAGAAGTTTAAAAATGGTATTGCTTCAAGTCTTTTAGCTTTATATAATCCTATGCTGAATCAATCTACAATTTCTAGTTTCCCACCGTCTGGTACTCAAACTCCAATGAGTAATAATTCATTGACACAAATTATGGATCCAATAGCTTTAGAAAATAAATTAAAAAATCTCAACCTTGGTTCAACAAATGTTTCAGATGATGATTTATCAGATAACATGAAAAGATCTCAATCAGCGGATAATTTATCATCAACTTTTAGACAACACAATAGAAATAAATCAACTCAATCTTTTACTAATTTCTTTTCCAAAAGTGAAAATAAATTACCAAAACCACCAGGACAAGAAAAGGTTAAATATGATTTACCATCATTTTCAAAGCGCCCAGAGACTAAAAAAGACGATAAGAGGATTCATAAGAAGAAAAAATTATTCCGTAGACAAAAAGTTGCTGCTAGAATCACTGTTCATATTGCAGATGTATTACAAAGACAAGTTTTTATTTTAAAATTATGTAAGGCGTTCATGCTTTATGGAGCACCAACTCATAGATTAGAAGAATATATGAGTATGACAGCAAGAGTGTTAGAAATTGATGGTAGTTTCATTTATTTCCCGGGAAGTATGATTGTATCATTTGGTGATGCAGCAACTAGAACTACAGATATGAAATTAGTTAGATGTGCTCAAGGTTTAGATTTAGGAAAATTAGATGATTGTTATGAAATTTATAAAGATGTAGTCCATGATACAATAGGTGTTCAAGAAGCAAGTAATAGATTAGATGAAGTTATTAATAGAAAGAAAATATTCAATGCATATTGGTGTGTTTTGATTTATGGATTTTCTTCAGCAATGGTTACACCTTGGGGGTTTCAAGGTTCTTGGATCGATATGCCTATTTCTTTTGGAATTGGAATATTAGTGGGAATATTACAATTCATAGTTTGCCCCAAAAATTCATTATATTCTTCTGTATTTGAAGTATCTGCTAGTATTTTAGTTAGTTTTATTGGACGTGCAATAGGTTCAATTAATGGTGGTAATACATTTTGTTTTTCAGGTATTGTTCAAGGTTCATTGGCATTAATTTTACCTGGTTATATTATTTTATGTGGTTCATTAGAATTACAATCAAGAAACATAGTGGCAGGTGCTGTTCGTATGTTTTATGCAATTATTTATTCATTGTTTTTAGGGTTTGGTATTACATTAGGAGCCGCATTATATGGATGGATTGATCCTAATGCAACTTCAGATACATCATGTACTTCCAATGTTTCTCCATGGTACCGGTTTTTATTAGTACCAATGTTTACAATTGGATTAGCTTTGATTAATCAAGCTAAATTTAGTCAATTACCAATTATGGTCTTTATATCCGGAGGCGGATATGTTGTATCATATTTTTCATCATTACATTTTTCATCATCAACTGAATTTACTGCAACATTAGGTTGTTTTATGATTGGTCTATTATCCAATTTATATTCAAGAATATTTAAAGCAATTACAGGATTTAGAGCTACAGGTTTAGCTGTTTCATCAATGTTACCTGCAATTTTTGTTCAAGTTCCATCTGGTATAGCATCTCAAGGTTCATTATTAGCAGGTGTAACAAGTGCTAATGCAATTGTTAATGGTACTACATCTACTACTTCATTAACATCGTCATCATCAACTTTATCATTTGGTATAGTTATGGTTGAAGTGGCACTTGGTATCAGTGTAGGTTTATATGCAGCTACAATTGTAGTTTATCCATTTGGTAAAAAATCTACTGGATTTTTCACACTTTAATGTCTTATATATGTATAAAATATAATACTATTTTTAGCAAGTTTAACCTTTTCGAGTAATTTTGTAAAACACCTTCCAAACCAGGAAACACCGAGATCAACTTTATTACAGAAAATACTCACATTTAGAAGCCCGTGATAAATTCATGATAAAGTAGTCTTCTTATACCAGAGTGATATTACAATATAAATCAATATAGGAAGGATGCATCAAGCACATGATAATATTCAGGAGAATCCATCAGGAGCATTAGATTTTACACTTCATGCAGATACCGAATCAATTACAAATAGTACAGTGACTTCAGTAACTTCTGATTCTCAATTGGATATGGATGAAATAGATGATGATAATGATAGACCGGGAAGAAGTCAATTCAATAGGAAAAGAACAGATGATAATTACGATGATGGGACTACTGCTGCTAGTAGCTTTAATGCAGTTGATTATTTAGTTGAATCATTGAATAATGCATTAGATTCAATTGAATTAGATAGATCAATTGTATTACAATCACAAGTATCTGGCGAACTTAATAATACTTCAAAGGAAATACTGGCATTAATGGATATATTAGAGAAGAAAATTACAGAACATGTACAGAAATATGAATATTCAAAGAAAGTTGTGATACCTGAATTATTGGCTAATATTAGTAAATCACAAAAATTAGCAGACAAACTTACTGCTCAAATGAAGCAATTATTTCCAGTAGAATATTCAAAAAGTAAAGATAAAATATTGAATAGGGTTACTGATGAAGACGAAGATCTTTATGTTTAAGGTTTAATATCAATGAATTTGTTCTTAAAAAAAGCTGGCATGGTGGCCGGAATGAATATGTAAATTAAATAATAAATAAGTTGTTGTGTATAATAGGATTTAATGGTTTTTTTTGGTATATTTTTATAATTTAGTAAAACCTTGAGTACCTTTAGGATCATTTGGTGGTACTTGTAACCAATTATATTTATCATATGCATTTTCACCTTCAATAACATGGAAAGTATATGCATTTCTAGATTTTAGAGATGAATTACGTTCTGATTTATGAATGACTCTGTTATGAATTAATACCAAATCACCAGCAGGTATCTCAACTAATCTAAACCTACTTTCATCATTCTTTGCAGCTGTTACTTCTTCATTTTCTACCCAATCTTTACCAGTAACAGGATCAACAAATTTAGTTCCTCCATTTTCAAAATCTTTTACAAATCTTCTCTCAATACCAAATTCTTTATGTGATCCCGGAATAAAACTAAGACAACCATTAGATGTAGTACAATCCTCTAATGCAAACCAAAATCCTATACATGATTGTGGATCAGTATATAAAAATTCACCATCTTGATGAGAAGGAACTTTACCTCCTATTTCTGGTTGCTTTACAATAACCATACTCTGTAATGCTCTGGGGTCTTTAAAACTTAATTGTCTACACATAGTTGATATGTCATCATTAACTGTGATTGAATTGAATTTTTTATTTAAGAAATGTAAACCATGTCCTATTTTATTTATTGATTTTTCTAAAGGTTTAATTAAGTTGCCATCTTTATCAAATGCATCAATTTCAAAGAAAGATCTAACTTTATCAGATGATCCTATGAAATAGTCATCACCAATATGAGAATCATTTTTTGTATCAAATTTAGTTAATGGATGTGTACTTAAATCAATTTGTTTATACAGCTCTTCTATCTCTTGATTTAGCTCCGCAACTTTTGCCTGCGAAAGATATCCTGGAACTACAAGACATCCATCATGCCAGAATTGATACACTTGTTGTTGTGTCAACATTTTAGCTTAGTGTATGTGTAACGATATGTTCTTAGATCTGTATATACCTATTAAACAGTCACTGTTTACTGTATTAAAAGTAAAGGTAGATAGTAGAAAGAAAGATCCATTACCAAGAAGAAAAGAAGATAGACAAGACGAGACGACCGACGTTCTCACCGCCAGAAAAACATCAAATCTGCCACAGCCACCCAGCAACTTTCCTTGGGGAAACACAAATATTGGGCTGATTTTGAGTGGGTGCATTTTATTGTAAACAAGGCAAATTATCTTCATTTAATATCATTCAATAAACTCCAATCGTTTAGCCATCAAGGCCAATGACTCCGGATTTGTTAACTGTACCTACCCAACATGAACCTAGGAGGACATCGTATGTATCTTGAAAATTAACTATTCCAGAATATCTCCCGATTGATTCCATTTATTATGATTAAAATTATGAATTGCTTTCCTATTTTTATCCCTTTGGATACAACCAATTATAATTATAAAGTGGTATTAAGTGAATAGATTTTCCCCCCTCCCATTAATATACTAACAATTTTAATGATATAGCTCTGTTTCTGCAATTGTTGGGCCACTTAACCCCTCCTTACTTAAATTAAAATTATTAGATTGTCTTCGAAATGATTATGAAGATAAATTAAAACAATTGATCAATGAGGCAAATAAATCTGAAGATAAAAACGTTCATCATGTAGCAAGATTAGTATTACATTTTGCCGTTCAAGTAGCCCCTACTAAATTAATTAAATTCATTGTTAAAGAAAATTTAGTTCCCGATGTCAATATTTGTGATGAAGATGGTAACACTCCTCTTCATCTTGCTGCTATGAATACTAGAGGTGATGTCATCAAATTTCTCATGGATATTCCAACAATAAATGATTGTATTTTAAATAAACAAGGTAGACAACCTTATGAAAGTTCTTCTGATATGATGACTGTACAGTTATTATCTGATTTAAGACATAAATTTATTAAAGTTAAAGCTTCGGAATTTAAAATGGCATTTGATACCAGAAATTTCGATGTTCTAGAAGAAATGTTAGGTCATCAAAGAATAAGAGATTATTTAGATATTAATGGGATTAATCCGGTAACAGGTGATACAGTTTTAATTGAATTCATTAAAAAGAATGATTTACAAATGGTAGAATTTATCTTAAATCATGGTGGTGATCCTTTTAAAAGAAATTTAAATGGTAAATTACCAATGGACTTTGCTGCTACAATGGAAATGAAGAAAGCTATTAAAAGATCATCAAGTGAACAAACAATGATTGATAATTCTGGAGCTAATGGTAATTCTCCGGTTTCTGTAGCTGCACCAACATTTAAAGGTTTCTTAAAAAAATGGACTAACTTTGCAGGTGGTTATAAATTAAGATGGTTTATTTTAGATGAAGATGGAAAATTATCTTATTATAAATCACCAAATGATATTGAAAATGCATGTAGAGGTGTTATACATTTATCAAGAGCTCAATTAAAGATGGATAGTTCAGAAAAATCAAAATTTGAAATTATTATTTATAATAAAACAGGTCCACCAGTGAAATGGCATTTGAAGGCAAATCATGTTACTGAAACTAATAGATGGGTATGGACATTACAAAATGCTATTAGATTTGCAAAAGATCGTGAAAAGCAAAGAAAATCAGCTATACAAGCTGAAAGAGTTAAACTTAATAAAGATGATGCTCGTATTAATAAAGCAAGACAAAGTTCTGAAACTTCTCATTCTGTTACTTCAAGTATTGCCAGTACTGGTGTTAATGCAAGCCATGCTCATAAACCACCTACATCACCAAATGCTAGTGTTAAGGATCACACCTTTCACAGTGATACACATACACATAAGAGAATCCCATCAACAGTTTCTTCAATTGCATCATATTCAAGTACAGATGATGAATTTGCTGGTCCTGTCACTACTCCAAAGAAAAGTCGTCTCTCAAAACTTAAAAATAAAGCCAAAGATACCTTCTCTCTTCCTGATATCAAAGAAAAAGACAGCAAAAATAACTCTAAGACAGGCTCAACAGCATCTTCAATTAATGAACCTATAAGAAGTGCGTCATTAGAACCAGATGAGTTTGGTTCTGAAAGTTTCATTATGTCCGATGATGAAGAGGAAGATGACGATGATGAAATAGAACAAGATCAAGTTCCTGTAGGTTTAGTTGGTGCCCCCAATACCGAACAAGCTTCTCAAGATTTGGAAGATGTTGCTGATGATGCCACCCGTGTTCTTGCTTATAAAAAATCTGAATTAGTTCTTTTACAAAATCAAATGAAGATTCAAATTGATAGTGTTAAAGACTTTTTATCCTCATCAGCAGATGATGACACAACTGAAAAGACTTTTGTATGTGAAACTGGTTTATCAATTATTGACGAAATGGAAACTATTTTCCAACAACAATCTCATATCTTGACTAAAAAGGAAGCAAAATTAAATAGAGTATTTGAAAGACATCATGAAATTTCATCTATCTGGGAAAGAGCAATTAAAGACCTTGAAGTTGAAATTGCACAAAGAGAACAAAAAATTCTTAATTTAGAAGAAAAGATGAGTACAATAAAGAAAATTTTAAGGCCTGCATTAACTGCTACATCTCCAGAACAAATTCAACAAATTCTTTTCAATTTATCTCAACAAGCGCAAACACCTAGTGCCGTTGATGCTGATGCCGATAGAAAATTAGAAGCTGCTCCAGTACACTCTTCACCTTTAGCCAATGAAGTAATTACAAACGCTGATATTGATGAATTATCTCCTCCTATTGACCGTGAAACCACCGATCTTATTAAAATATTGGAAGAAAATGAAGATTCAGAAGACGAATTTTATGATGCTATGGATGGTGATGATGATAGTATTGCACTGAATGAAGATATTCCATCAGTAAGTATTTCCTCTGACCCAGAAGGAATAATTCCAGGTGAACAAGAAGATCCTTTAGAACAAGAAAAAAGTTATTCAGGTGAAGTCGAATCTGAATATAGTCAATCTCAAGATAGTGAAAACAAAGTATTTGGTGGTCTTGAAACAATTGATGAAAAGAAACCTTTGGAAAATGTTAATGATACAAAAGAAACAATTATTAATGGATTCCCTGTAGTTACTGATGCTCAAAAGCGCAAGTTAGATATCATTGAAGGTGAACATTCATTCAAAGGTTATGAAGATCCAATTAGAGAGACTTTAGGTAAAGAAGATGATAGACCAGCTGTCTCCCTATGGGGAATTTTAAAATCATTGATTGGTAAAGATATGACTAAGATGACATTACCTGTTTCATTTAATGAACCTACATCTTTATTACAAAGAGTTGCTGAAGATATGGAATATGCTGATTTATTAGATAAAGCTGCTAAAATTGAAGATTCAACTTTACGTATGGTTTATGTTGCAGCATATGCCGCTTCTGAATATGCTTCTACCATTGGTAGAATTGCTAAACCTTTCAATCCTTTATTAGGTGAAACTTATGAATATGCAAGGCCTGATAAGGGATATAGATTTTTTATTGAACAAGTTAGTCATCATCCACCAATTGGTGCAGCATATGCTGAATCACCATTCTGGGATTATTATGGTGAAAGTAATGTTAAATCTAAATTTTTAGGTCGTTCTTTTGATATTAGACCATTAGGTACTTGGTTTTTAAATTTACGTCCAACTTCTGGTGTTGTTGATAAAAATGGTCTTAAAGTTAAATCTGAATTATATACTTGGAAAAAAGTTATTTCATCTGTTGTTGGTATTATTATGGGTAATCCAACAGTTGATAATTATGGTGATATGAATATTATTAATCATACAACTGGTGATAGTCTTATTTTAAGTTTTAAACAACGTGGATGGCGTGCTTCATCAGCTTATGAAGTTAAAGGTGAAGTTAAAGATAATAGAGGTAGAGCAAGATATGCAATTTTTGGTCATTGGAATGATGTTATTTATGCCAGACGTATTTCAAGTTCACCTGATGCTAAAAATCCAAAATTTGTTATTTGGGAAGTTAATAAACGTACTGATATGATTTTCCATTTAACTAATTTTGCAGCATCATTAAATGCTCCTCAACCTTCATTAGTTCCTGTTTTACCATGTACAGATACTAGATTACGTCCTGATCAACATGCTATGGAAGTTGGTCAATATGATTTTGCTGCAACTGAAAAGAATAGAGTTGAAGAAAAACAAAGAGCTGCTAAAAGAGATAGAGAAGCTAAGAATGAAGAATATATTCCATCATTTTTCAAGAAAACAGTTCATCCTATTACTGGTGATGAATTTTGGGAATTTAATGGTACTTATTGGAAGTTAAGAGATGAAGGTAAATTAAAAGATTATAAAAGTATTTTTTAATTAATTATTATATTCTATAGTTTACGTGCTTTTTTTTATATTTGTTTGTTTGTTATATACGTGTAATTTTTTTTATTGTCTATTTGTTAAATATAAATTTTTGTCCTGTAATAAAATCTTTTCTAATTTTTTTTAAGTTTAATATATATGCTAAATAGTATTTAGATGCAGTACATAAGTAAATAAAAGTTCCTGATAAAATAAAAACAAATAGTGATGAAATAAATATGAAATTGAAATGAAATGAAATGAATGGGTAGGTACTTTATCTTTGTTCGTACCTTCTAGCGGCTACTTTATTTCTTGAGACAGGAGAAGGAGAAATTGTGCGTTGATTTTCGTAAGAAGGGTATTTTTGGGAAACTAAACTTAATGGTTTTCTATTATTATCATTAAGACCCCTTGGACCTTTGATTTTATGAGAATTAAAATCAGGTGAATAACTATTTGAATTACCTGAAGGTAATAAATTTGATTTTTGTTGAGATTGTTGTTGATTTTTAGCTTGCTGTTGATCACATAATAATAATAATTGACCTTTAACTTGTTCTGGGAAACCATGAAGATCATTAATGAATTTTTTAACTGCTTTAATTTTTTCACCATTAACTACAAATTCAAATTCATTTCTATATCCTTGAGCTGTTGCTTCACATTGAGTTTTAAAAGCTGAATATGATTCATCTAATTCTCTTTCAGCTTTTTCAATTGCATTCTTTAATTCAGATTCTTTAATTCTTAATTCCCAATCTTTTCTAAAAATTTTAAATGATGCATCTTGTAATAATTGATTTACAGTAGCACGTTCTTCTGGATCAACAATAAGACATGCATTAATAACCATTTGCAATCTATGTGAATAAAATTCTGGTATTGGAGTGAAAACACCAGTTTTAATTTTTTCTTGTAATGATAAATGAGTCTTTGCTTGAAATGGTGGTTGTAATGCACATAATTCATACATAACACAACCTAATGACCAAACATCACAAACTGGTGAATAAGGTCTATCCATTAATACTTCAGGTGACATGTAATATGGAGTTCCAACATATGTTTTAGCAAATTCATTTTCATGTTTTAACATTTTAGCTAAACCAAAATCACCAAGTTTAACAGAATAATTATCATTAATTAAAAAAATATTATCCGGTTTAATATCTCTATGAATAATAACTCTATCATTATTTGTCACTGGTTCAATATCTGGAGTTGAAGAAAAAATTTGTTGAACATTTTCAATTTCAGTACCATTATGACAACGATATAAGGCTAGAAGAACTTGAGTGAATACAGACCATATGAAATCTTCTGGTATAAATTCATTTTTATCTCTATAACGTTTAATAATAGCTGATAAATCACCACCATCACAATATTCCATATAGATATGAACTATATGTTGATCTGAAACATAATCATGATCAAAATATTGTACTATATTGGGATGATTTAATTCTCTCATGATTTTAAATTCAGCTGAAATTTGATTTCTTTCCTTTGGATTCATTGCAATATATGAAATTTCTTTTCTTACATAAATCTTCCCATCTGATTTCCGACGAACTTTTCTAACACAACCAAAGGATCCTCTGCCTATAAGCTCCAGTACTTGGAACTCATGTGCGATTGACATCTCTTCTTTATTTAGTTAGTTATTGAATAACAAAAAAGGAAATATAAACAAGAAAGAAGAGAAAAGTTGATATATAAAAAAGAAAAGAAAGAAGAAAGAAGAAAAAAAACAAAAAAGGCTTTTAACAATTAATAAATTTCTGACTGAAAGTATAATCAACTGTTTATTACCAACAATGGCTTTAAAGCTTTTTGTTAAGTAATAAAAGCCAGTTGGAATCATAAAAAATTACAGATCATTTCAGGCAGTGGAGTTGACCCATCTCATTATTTACATATTTCCTCTTTAGGAAATTTAATTAGCTTCTTCAAGTTTTTTACGGCGGTGAAATTTCTTTAAATTTAGTTATATGATATTAGTTATTGAATGTTCGTTTGTTTTTTATGCACTTATTTAGTAAACCCAAGTTTTGCCAGTTAAAGCTTCATAAGCTTCTTTATATTTATCAGCAGTTCTAACAGCAATATCATCAGCCATGGCAACACCATCTTTACCATTTAAACCATTAGAAGTTAACCAATCTCTTAAAAATTGTTTATCATAACTATCTTGAGATTGACCAATTTTATAATTAGCTTCAGACCAAAATCTTGAAGAATCTGGAGTTAATACTTCATCAACAAGTACTAATTCACCATCTTTAGTAATACCAAATTCAAATTTAGTATCAGCTAAGATAATACCTTTAGTTAAAGCATAATCTTTTGCTTTTGAATATAATTCAATAGCTTTAGCACCTAATTTTTCACATAAATCTTTACCAATTAATTCAGCAGCTTGTTCAGGTGAAATATTTTCATCATGTTCACCTTGTTCAGCTTTAGTTGATGGAGTAAAGATTGGAGCTGGAAATGGTTCACTTTCTTGTAAACCAGCAGGAAGTGGTAAACCATGAACAGTTTGAGTTTTCTTATATTCTTTCCAAGCAGAACCAGTAATATAACCTCTTACAATAGCTTCTAATGGGATTAATTCATGTTTTTGAACAATTAAAGATCTACCACTTAATTGATCTTTATATTTTGGTTGACTTAATTCTTTCGGTAATCTTGCAAATACTTCATCATCAGTTGAAGCAACTAAATGATTTTTAATACTTGAAGATAAAAATTCAAACCAAAAGACAGATAATTGAGTTAATAATTTACCTTTGTTATAAACACCATTTGTCATAATAACATCATAAGCTGAAATTCTATCAGTTGCAACAAATAATAAAGTTTGATCATCAACTTGATAAATATCTCTAACTTTACCCTTAGCGATAAGAGGTAAAATGTTATCTAATTCTGTATTTGTAACTGACATTGTTTTATGTGAATCTTATTTTTTTATGTGTATATAGATAGTACTATTTTACTTGATTGAAGTAAATTGATACTATTATTATATTATACTATGATAGAAAACAAGTTATAAAAATGAAAAATAAGAAAAAATATCCCACATGTAATAAAAAAGTTTAATAATTCAAAAAGTTGACTCTGTCAATATTTATAAACTTCTGTACACCTTTTTCAATAATATTATTTAGCCTGATTTGGCTTATCTTTCCGTGATATAATATCCTTTACGTGAACTTAATATACATCTTTAATCTTACTATTACTATTGATTATACTATATTTTAATGATAGCCACTGTACGATCAAATATATGAGATGAATAAGTTAAAAAAATTAAGTTATATTTTAATACTGACAACTTCAGGTTCATCTGATTTTAAAAAATTAAATGCAAAATTGCTAAATAATAAGTCAAACACGATAGATAAAATATCAAATTATTTAAAATTTATTGAAGGTAAATTTACTCAAAATAAACTTCTTTTAACATTAATTAAATCATTAAGAAATTTTATTAGATTATTCTTATTGAATTTTATTAGTTTGAAATTAATTAATAATAAATTTAAATTATTTTCAAAAAAAGAATCAAATGAATTAAGATTTTCAATATCAACAGGTTTATTATTTTCAATTAACCCATTTTTAAAAAAAATATCAAAAGAATTATCATCAAGATTTTTTAAGAAAAATATAGATGATTCAATTTTTTTAAAATATATAATACCTAATTTATTAACTTGTTTAATAAGTCTTTTAAAATATCCAAATAATCCCTTATTACAAAAACATTATCTTTCAATTTCTTCATTTGTATTATTCTTAGATCATGGTTATAAATTATTTGAAACTACAAAATTATCAAATAATGTTAAAATTAAATTACCAAATATTAATATTAAATTTTTAAATAATAAATCATGGTTATTATTTCCAATTTGCTTTTCTAAAATTTTTAAAAATTTTATATTAGATAAAGACTCATGTCCAAAATATTTTTTAAAATCCTTAGATTATTTAACAAAAGATTTATTCAATTCTAAAAAATATAATGTATCTGATATAATTAAATATCAAGATAGTTTAAATTTATCAGAATTTTCACCAATTTTATCATTTGATATTTTTTTAAATAATTATCTTTCACCAAAGATTTCATTTTTATTTAAAATTTTGTTCCCAATTTTATTATTTTATAATCATAAAATTTTTAAAGAATCAGATATATTGCCAATGGATATTGTAAATATTTCATTAAAAGAATCACTTAAAATTATATTTTCAACATTATTTTTAGTTTCATCGTCAGTTTATTCATCTTTTTTTATAACAAATAAAAATTATCAAAAATTCTTTCCAAATTTTATTAATAAATTATCAAAATCATCAAAATTACAATTAATTGGATTTCTTACAGGTTTAATAACATATATCCATAATACTAAAACTTCATCAAAAGAATATAGCTTGAAACCAGATTTTTTAACGTATAGATCAATTTGGTTATACATTTTAAGAATAACATTAATTTCATCAACAAAGAAATATTCAACTAATCAATTTTCTAAATTTAATTTATTTAAAATTGATAAATTATTATTCATATTAAGTCTTTCAAGTTTATTAACAATTAATGATATTTATAAATCACAAAATAGTTCATCATCATCTTCATTAAATCAACAAAAATCATTAAAATATTTATTAAAATATATAAGAAATGGAAATTTAATGATTAGTAGTAGTATATAATTGGTCAATTAATATATCTTGAATAATTCCCTTTTTACATGAATTTAATTCATTAAATTTAAAAGATGAATCATCAATTAATTTAACTAAAGATATAAATTCATTTAAATCTTTACCATAAGTAGATTTTAAAACATTTAAATTTTCAAAAGCTAATGCAATTTCAGCTTGATGATTATCAGCTAATTCATCATTAATCATAATTAAGATTTTTTTATTTAATCTTACTGAATCTAAAATTGAACCAGTACCTGCGTGTGATATAATTAAATCAGCTTTTGATGTATAATTCTCTGTAAAATTTGGATCAAAATTTAAACCTTCAATATTTAAATTTATTATCGTTGATGAATTAGCTATATTATATTTAACAACTGATGAATCTTGTGAAACTTGTTTATACTTATTTAAATCTTTATCATTTGAATTCTTTAACAATGGTTTAATTAATTCAATAAACAATTCTTCAGATTTTGAAATCTCCGGTCCATATTGAATAATTATCTTATCATAATTCAATTTTTTAAGTTCTTTAAGAAATTCAATTGATAAACTTGATCGGAGAAGTCTTGGGAAAGTCCATGTTGCACCTGTAGTTACTAATAACGTCTTCATTGTTTTGTATTGATTTGATATATGTTTAAATAACGTATAAAAAGATAAAAGAGAAAACATGTAAATGAATCAATCTTACTGCACTTTAATTTAATCGAGCGAAAAATTGATATGCATAAAAATATTTCTCTTTTGTCTTCTAGTAAAATAACCAAGATATTGATCTCTTTAAAAAGATTAAACAATCAAAGTATTTCATGGCTCCAAGTAGTAGTAGTGGAAGAGGAAGTACGAGTTGGAAAGGTGAGGACCTGTCATTCGGTGATATAAGCTTTGAAGGTGATGATGTTATTGAAATTAAAGAAGTTAAATTACAACCATCATCTAAATCAAAAAGTCGATCTTCCAAAACAACGCCAATTATAATAGACGACGATGAAGATGAAGAGGTCAAACCAGTGATAAAACGTACAAAATTGAATAAAAAAACTTCATCATTAAGTCGATCTAATTCAAATTCAATATTTGATATAGTTAATAGAATTAGTAATTCACCTACTAAAAATACAAAAGAATTAAAAGAGCAAGAAGAGAAATCAAATGTACCTAAATTACAGTTCACAAAAGCAACAAGAAGTTTAAAGCCATCATCAACCCCAAAGATTATACCCAAATCAATAACCATTGAAAAAGATAATTACTTCGATCATATACCTTGGTGTGAAAAATATATACCATTAAAATCAGATGATTTATTAATTCATAAGAAAAAGAAACAAGATTTAACTAATAAAATATCAGATTTGATATTCGGTAGATCAAATTGTAGAGTGTTAGTAGTTTGTGGTCCAAGTGGATCAGGTAAAAGTGTATCTGCAAAAATCATATCAAATGAATTAATGAATGAATATATAAGTGGAAAATCTACAAATAATACTCAAATGATTCTTGAATCATTCAAACCTGATAAAGAATTAGAAATCAATGATAGTTTTGAAAATTTAATACAATTTCAAACATTAACTTCATCAACATCCAGATTAACTTCATCAATTAATCAATTTCAAGAATTTTTAGAAGGTTGTAAATTAATTCAAAATAAATTAATTTTTATTGAAGAATTACCAAATTTACATCATTTAGATACTTTAAAAAGTTTTCAAAAATCATTGAAGAATTGGTTTGATATTGATTCAAGACTTAATTTACCTCCTATTGTATTGTGTATTACTGATTTTGAAATTGAAAATGGTAATGAATATGATAGTGATGGAATAATTAAAAAAGGATTTAGTATCGATACGAATTATTTATGTGAAACAGTTCTTGGAATTGAATTAATGAATTATGAAAATAAGAAAAATGGATGGGAAAGAATTAAATTCAATCCTATAGCAAAGACATTTATGAAAAAGGGGTTAATGAATCTAGTTAATAAAGAATCTGGGATTTTCAATAAAATTCCTGATAGTTTAATTAAGAAGAAAATTGATGAATTAAGTGAATTTAATGGTGGTGATTTAAGAAATTGCATTAATTTATTAGAATTTTTTGGTAGATTTAATATTGAAGAAGGCAATAAAGAGGAACAATTATATTTTGGTAAGGATAATAATTTAAATCTTTTCCATATGATTGGTAAAGTAATTTATGGAACTCAACATCCGGAAAAGGAATTATTAAAATTCAATAAATTAACAATCAATAATGATAATAAAGAGATTGATCTTTTAAAATCAATCAATTGGATTATTTGTAATAATTTATCAAATGAAATAATCAATCAAAATTTAAAATTCAAAGATTGTTTATTTGAAAATTATAATATGATAAATGACTTAAATTTAAAAGTTAAAAATGATTTAATTATTAATAATTTAAGTATTTCTGATCTTTTCAATGTTCTTCCACAATATTCATTATTGATTAGTTCATATGGTACAAGAATTAATGTGATTACAAATAGTTCTGGATCAAACGGGAGTAATAAGATGAAATTTTCAAGAGAATCAAAAGTTAATAAAAAATTAAGAGATTGTAATAATGAATTAAAATTATATATCAATAGGAAAATCGTCAAGAAACCAATGCAAATTAATAAGAATACAATTAATTTAATTGATGGATTTTATGAAACTAAGATTTTAAATTCAATTAAAAATAAAAGAAAATTGAAAAATTCAGGTTTGAATTATAATAAAATAGAAAGATTAGGTGGTGAATTTAATAAATATATTTTAGCGGGGACCGAAATTTCCAATGATGATTTGATTGATTATGAGCAGGATAAATTAAAATCAATTAATGATTTAGATTATTTTGAAGAAAATTATTTGAATTCAGATTATGGTGAATTAGATGATGATCCATTAGTTGAATCTGGAGATGAAATAATTGAAAAAGAAGAGCCTCAAGGTTATGTAAGTTGTGAATTTAGTGATGATGATGATGAAGTTTTAAATCATATATACAATTAGAGATTTCTTTTTTTTTTTTGTTTTTTTTGTTTGTTTTATTTATTTATAATATATTTTATATATTGATATATAATAATAGTAATAATTTACAGAGAATAAACTTAAAAAAGGAAAATAAAGGAGAAAAAATTAAGGGAAAAATATTACTCATTTCATTCAGATAATGCACTTTCAAAGAAATTTTCATCATCAGCTAAATTTTCTTTTATAATATCTAAACCACCTTGAAATACACCATTAATATATAATTGTGGGAAAGTTGGCCAATCTGAAAATTCTTTTAAACCAGATCTTACAGAATCATCTTTTAAAATATCAAAAAATCCAAATCTTACTTTATGTTCTCTTAAAATTGCAACTAATTGTCTTGAAAACCCACATTGAGGAGCAGAAGGGGTACCTTTCATGAATAACATTATTGGAGCAGCAGTAGTTAATTTTGATAATCTTGCATTTAATTGTTCAGCAGTTTCTGTGGCTTCTGATGTTGATTCGCTATTATTATTATTTGAAGGTGGGGCAACATTCTGACTTTCTGGTTGTGATGATGTGATTATGCTATTTGTATTATTATTATTTGTATTGCTTGAAAATTGATTTAAATGATTTATAAATTCTTTTGGATCAGCACCAGAAAATTCTTTTAATATAGTACCATTTCTTATAATAACAAAATAAGGAACAGCAGAAACATCGAATAAATCTGAAATTTCTTGATTATTATCAGCATTAACTAATAAAAAAGAATCATTTTGATATTGAGGAGAATTTGATAAAGTTATTATAACTTTATTCATTTGAATACATGGAGTTGCCCAAGTTGTATAAAAATATAATATTATAAGTTTATCATTAATAGAAGTTAATTCTGAAAATTGATCTTGAGAAGTAATTTCAATAGCTGTCATTATTATTGAATGTTGTTATTATTAATTAATTAATTAGTGTATATATATAAAAGGATAAATAACAAACAAATAATAAACAAATAATAATCAATTTCAATTAGATAAAATTTATCGGAGAAATTATAGAAATTATATATATTATAAAACAATATTAAACGGTTGTAAACTAAAAGAAAGAAAATGACGAATATAAAGTTAACTATGTGTAATTTTCTAAATTGATTATGAAAATGAGGATTTTTATTGGCCACTGGAATTATCGGTAGAGTTTTTGTTAGTGAGAGGGTTTTTGCCATTTGTTCTGTGTGGTGTACGGGTGTTACTGTTACTTCAACTAAACACCACCCATTACCTACTTGAGTAATTTGATTGGAGAAATTTTCTTCTCTTCTCTTTCTATTATATAAGGCAACTTTTAACTTTAAAATTATAGTCTCTGTAGGTCTTTTATCTATATACAGGTACTTATGATTTAATTGAGGGGTATTACTTGTTTTTGAGTTTTGTGTTTTGTGTTTTTTTTTTCTTTAAAATCAGTTTCAACCTTCCCACTCATGCCTCTATCACATAAACGTCAAAGCTCACCTTCGCTTCCCCACAATAAAAGAATTAATATTTCACAATTTGATTCTTTTAATAATGAAACTAAAATTTTCAATTCAATAGATTTATATGATAATAATGATGTTAATGACAATAATGATAATTGTTTCATCTTTCAAAATATTCATAAAGTAATTGGTTTCCCTACAAAAGAAATTTCTAAATCAATTTTCTTCAAACGTGAAATTAATATGAATAAAATTTTATGTGAAAATATGAGTAATAATAATTCACTTAATTCTCCTAATTATAATAATAATAATATTCCTCAAAATTTAAATTCTTTTATATTTGATATTCTAATTGAATCAATTCAAGCTTTAAGACATTATGGTTTTAAAATTAATATAAATTCATTGAATATTTTTAATTTGTACTTGAATGAAAACCCTGAAATTTGGTTAGATAATTGCAATGGTGAACTTTTTTCAATTTTTTTAATTAAACAATTTAATTTTAAAGGATTTATTGATTTAAATAATTCAAATCAAATAGATTTTAAAAATCCTGATTTTTTAAAACTTATTCAAAAAATTATATTATATTTAAAAAAATTCAATTTAAATTCAATTATATTAATTGATCCAATTGATAATTATTTATTATTATTAGAACTTGATTATAATATTGAATTTTCAAAATTTCAAAAAATCTTAAACGGTGAATATCAATTTGAAAATGAAAAATATATGAATTATTTTAATAGAATCTTAAAATTAAGAGATCAAGGTTTTAATATTCAAAATAAAAAATTATTAAATAATTTAATTAAATTTGTTCCATTTTCATATAAACTTATTAAAATTGATGATGATAATAATAAAATTCCATTAATGAAATTCTTTATAGCAAATATTTCATATCATTGGAGTTTAAAACAACAGAGCAATGATAATCTTAATTCATCAAATTATATTTTAAATAATTCAATTACATTAAATCAAGATTTATTAATTTGTAAAAAATTATTAAATTTATCAGATTCAATTTGTCATATAATTGAAACAAAGTCAAAAGTTGGCTATAAATTCAAGCCATTATTAACAAGATATTTAATTGGTAATCATAAAATTTGGAATCCAGAAGAAGACAAAAACAGTGATATTTTTGAATATCATTATAATTATAATTGCTTTATTCAAAATATTAATTCAACGCTATTGAATTTTTCAAAAGATTTAATTGATTTCTTTTTAGAAAATGGTTTAAAATTAAAAATCTTTCAAATACTTGATTATGATAAGTTTTTTGAAAACAGTGTAAATGATAATGATAATATCAATTATACTAATGAATATAAAAATTATTTAATCATTTCAACTGAATTTTTCTTAAGTTATTTAAATGATATTTGCAAAAATGATTTAACAATTAAATCATTTGGTATGATTGCAATTTATAATTCCAATGGTGGTGTTAATACTGGTTATTATATAATTAGTTAGTTAGTTTCTTAAATAATATTCTTAATGATAATAATATTCCTTCCTCAGCCACATAGTGTAATAATTTATTCTTCCGATATATACACCCGCCACATTACCAAGATGGATAAGATAGTAGTAATCAACTAACTAAATGTGGCGAGTGGAATGCAAAGGAGATGTTCACAGAAAAAAAAGAAAAAAAAATGGTCTTCAATATAAATCCCCCCTGCTTACTTATATATCAATCAATTATCATATTATATTATACAAAACATCCCACCAATCATTGATACATCATCATGTCTTCCCTTTCATCCCTTCCAGGTTCTTCTGGTAAATTATTAAGAAGAATTCATAGAGCTTGTCGTCCTTCTTTAGATGAACCAAATTTAGCATTAAATTTAGAAATTTGTGATTTAATTAATGAAAAACAAGGTTCATTACCAAGAGAAGCTGCAATTGCTATTGCAAAATTAATCAATTCAAAAGATCCTCAAGTTTCTGAATTAGCTTTGGCTTTATTAGATAATTTAGTTAAAAATTGTGGTTATCCTTTACATTTACAAATTTCAAGAAAAGAATTCTTGAATGAATTAGTTAAAAGATTTCCTTATGCTCCTCCACCTGCATATACAAGATTACAAAGATCTATTTTATTATTATTAGAAGAATGGACTCAAACTTTATGTAAAACTTCAAGATATAAAGATGATTTAAGTTATATAAGAGATATGCATAGATTATTAAGATCTAAAGGTTATGAATTTCCAAGAATTAAATCTGAAGATTATGCAGTTTTAACTTCAAATGATAATTTTAAAACTTTAGAAGATATTCAAAAAGAAGAAACCGTTGCTCAACATGCTAAATTACAAGAATTAATTAGAAGAGGTACTCCAAAAGATTTACAAGAAGCAAATGAATTAATGAAAATTATGTCTGGTTTTAAAAATGATGAAAATTTAATTAATCAATCAAATATTAAAATTTCAAGTGATTTAAATAAAATTAAAAGAAAATTAGAAATTTTAAATGAAATTATAACTAATGCTGTTAATACTGGTGTTTTTAATAAAGATGATGATACTGTTGGTGAATTATATGCTTCATTAAAATCTTCTCAACCAACTTTACAAAAAATTATAAGTGAAAGACAAGAAAATGATGATGAAATGCAATTAGATTTATCAGTTCAAGAATTATTACAATTAAATGATGATATTAATGTTGCCTTAGAAAAAGTTAATCTTTTGAAAGGTGGTGATGTTTCAAAAGCTTCAAATGTTAAATCAAGTAATTTATTAAATTTAATTGATTTTGATGATGATGATACTCCATCAACTCCAAATCCTTCTAATAATAAAGCAACTACTGGTGATGCAATTAATGATTTATTATCAGATTTAGGTTCTTTATCATTTAATCCACAACAATCTTCAACAACTTCATCTAATGCTAATTTATTTGGTGATATTTCACTTTTAGCTTCACCAAGTCCTCAACCTCAAGTTCAACAACAATCTATTTCAAATGATCTTTTTTCATTAGGCCAACCACAACAACAACAACAACCAAAACCAGTTGCTTCAAATGATCCATTTGGTTTTGATTTCTTATCATCCCCATCAGCTCCAGCAACTTCTGCCCCAGTTTCTCAAAATTTACAACTCTTTAAAAATTCTGATGTTCAAATTGATTATAAAGTTGTTAATAAATCAAATGATTCAGTAACTGTTAACTTATTTTTTTCAAATTTACAATTTTCACAAATTAGTAATGTTTCATTTTCAATTGCAGTTACAAAACAATTTGAATTAAATTTAAATCCTGCAAATGCAAATCAATTACCAGCAAATTCTAAAAATGGTATTACTCAAGTCTTCACCATTTCTAAAAAAACCCAATCAATTGAACCACTTTCAAATTTAAAATTCAAATGGAAATTTGATTATTTTATAAATTCAGTTAAACATGAAGAATCTCAAGTTGCAAACTTTTCAGTTTAATTTGTGTAATTTCTTAAAAAAAAATACAAAAAACCAAATTCATATAACATAACATATAAAAAGTTTCATCTTGTTGTCTCTTCCTCCTCCCCCCCCCTTTTTTTTGACCTTTTGTTCAAACACATTTATATAACTTCTTTTTTTCTTTATACTATTTCTATTTTTTGTTTATTTATATTCTCTGTTTTTTCAACTTTTATTATATATGAAAAAATACATAGAATAAAACTTCGTATTAATTTTTTTTAATCTTATTCTCTTACACACCACTTAAACAATATTTTAAAACTATTTCATTAAAAATTAATATACATATTTGTATTCTTTTTATATAATCACTTATATATAATCTATTTAGGTTTAATATCAGGATTAGATTTGTTATTATTTGTTGGTGTATCATTATTATTATTACTACTACTATTAGCAACTGGTGAATTCACATTAGCATTAACTCTAGTTGGTGTACTTACATTTGATCCAGGATTAGATGATGGTGATCCTGAACCATTATTACCATTATTATTGTTAGCTGCTGCGGCAGCTGCCATTTGTCTTTGAATATTTTGTTTTTGTAATAATTGTAATTGCTTTCTTTGTTGTGGTGTAATATTTGGATTATTCAAATATAAATTAATTTGATTTTGAGTTAATGGTTGTGGTGGACCTTGTTGCTTAACTGGAGTTTGAACTTGACTCGAAGATCCAGGTGCTGGACTACTTGATGAAGAACCTGTATTACTATTATTATTATTATTATTTGATGAATTAGCAACTGCTGCTGCCGCTGCCGCTGCTGATGCACGATTTTGAGTTTGTTGATAATTAGCTAAATATGCAACTGCTAATTTAGTAACTTGCTCTTTACTCAATTTAGGATTTTGAGTTTGAATTTGATTAATAATAGCAGATACTTGAGATGTAGTAAAGTTAAACTTTGTTTGTTGAGCTGGTGCTTGACCTTGTGATTGAGGAGCTGGTGATGATGATGATTGTTGAGTAGTAGATTGTGATTGAGGTTGAGCTGGATTTTGACTATTCGATCTACTTGCTGGTTGTGGTAAAATATTAACTTGACTATTATTCATTGGTGAATTAATTCCACTACTTGAATTATTATTATTATTATTCATTGCATTAGAATTTTGTAATACTTGCATTGGAGTTGGAGTTGGAGTTGGAGTTGGAGTACCACCATTACTACCAGTACCTGAATTACCAGCAGCATTCTTTTGTTGTTGTTGTTGTTGTTGTTGCTGTTGTTGTTGTTGCTGCTGCTGTTGCTGCTGTTGTTGTTGCTGTTGTTGTTGCTGTTGTTGTTGTTGTAATAATTGACGTTGTCTTTGATAATGTAATAATTGTTGAACTTGTTCCGGTGTATATGGTGTACCATTTGGAGCAGTAGCACGAACTGGTGTATTAGCACCACCTGTACCAGGTGCTGTACCAGCACCTGGTAAACCTTGAGAATTAGATCTCATTTGATTCATATTTGTATTCATATTATTACCACCATTATTCATAGAAACAGACCTACCTGACATACCATTGTTGTTATTGTTGTTGTTATTATTATTATTATTTGCAGAATTTCCACCATTTGGAGTATTACTACGAGCAACAGCAGCGGCAATTGCAGCTGCAGCTTGTGGGTTACCATTTGCAGCAGCCATAATTTGAGCTTGAGCAACTTGTTGTGGAAGATTACCTCTCATGCTATTACCATTAGGTAATTGACCACTAGCAGCTGCAGCTGCAGCAACAGCTTTTCTTTGAGCTTGCAATTGAGCTTGAACTTGAGGATCATTTTGAGCATTAACTTGACCTGGAATTCTTTGTTGCTGCTGTTGTTGTTGTTGACCAGCTTTAATTTGAGATTGACCATTATTTGTAGGAATTGGAACTTGATTTCTGTTATTACCATTATTATTTCTTGGGAAATTATTGTTACCAGATCCCATATTACCATTTCCTGAATTTTGATGTAAGTAAGCTTCTTGAATTGCTTTATCTCTTTCATATTTCAAAGCTGATAATTGAGCAGGAGTAGGAGTATCAACATTTCTCTTATCTTCAGTAGCAAACTTTCTTTGTTGTTGCGAAGGCTTTGTAATATTTTCTCTCTTACGAATCAACTTTCTCATAGCATCAAACATTGAACCCCATCTTAATCTTCTATGACCTCTTTGAATAGATTCAATACCAACACCTAATGGAGAAATACGTCTCTTAGTTGTAGTTTGAACTTTATGAGCAGCTTCAAGCCATTCTTTTGCAACCAAAGAATACATTCCTCTCATATCTGAAAACTGAAACTTATCATTTAATTGAATATATCTTTCAAAACATTGCCATGGAGTTCTTCTTTCAATATTGGAAGTATAACTATTTGTTGGCTTAGGTGATAAATGAGCTGAAATAATATTCCAATTGAAAGAAAATTCAGTAACGTATCTAATTAAATATTTATCATCTTGTGGTAACCAAATTGTAGGAATTCTTAATTCTAAATTTTTAATTGATGGAGGCATAGGTGGCTTCAAAATATTGAATCTTCTATATGAAATTGGACCAAATAAACCTTTTTGATAACTTAAACCATGATGATGCTTATCATTATCCTTTTGTTTCTTTAATAACACCTTTTCATATTCATGTTCTTCATCAACAGGAGGTAACATTGACGAAACATGACCATATTCAGCAGATTCTATAACATGATGTTTTTCATTTGCATTGAATGGCATATATGGTGGTAAATTGGCTACAACAGCTAAATCAGTTTTATTAAATTCATCCAAGTTGGCATGTAATTTGAATGGCATATTTTCAGGTTTCTTTGATTTCAATTCTAAGTATTCTTCAAGTGAAAATGCTGGTAATTCAGCAGGTGTAAACTCGACCAATGGATTTACTCTCTCTAATAATTTAGAAATGTCAATTGTTTCAAGCTCACGTTCTTCTTCAGTGGCTGATGGTTTGACATCTTCGCTATCCAATTCCTCTTGAGCATCAACCATTTCTGCTTCTTCTTCTTCTTCTTCCTCTTCCTCTTCCTCTTCCTCTTCTTCGTCCACTTGATCAACTTCCTTGGGGTTTTCAACTTCTTCATCCTTTTCTTTGGTGTCATCTTCTACCTTTTCGGATTGAGTTTCTTCTGCAACTGTCTCAGACATTTCAACATCCTTCGCAACGTTAGAAGTTTCTGTTTCTGGTTCAACTGGTGCAGTTTCTGTGGTATCATCAAGGAATTTGATTGGTTTTCTCTTAATACAACATACTTTACCATAGTTCCAATAATCCATAACAGCTTGTGCCATATAATAACATTGAACCATCTTGAATTTTCTTTCTTCCCTCATATCAGTTGATAACCATTTCATTTCAGATAATAAATGATCCCAGTGAGCCAATTGGCCTCTTTGTACAAATGGATCAATAAAACGTTTAGGTTGTCTTAAGGACCAATTATTCTTTCTCTTTAATTCTTCCATTCTTGAATATAATACTTGAACTTTTCCTTCAACTAATGCTGATTCATATGCTTCAGTGGTTAAAGATTTATGTGTACGAATAAGTAATTTGGCTAATGGTAATGTTTGTTGATGATAGTATAACTCTGTTAATGAATTTGCTTCTGGAACTTTATGAGGTTTATTTTCTGGCATCAGCATAACTATTAACTTATTAATATCAATATCCTTGTAATCCAAATCTCTAACTGACTTGTCATCTACTCTTAAAGGTGTTTTATTTGCAGAAAATGAACGTATTAAAGATGATAAAGTTGGTTCTTCATCTTCACTACTTTCAAGATGTCTCTCCGTTATTACCACAGATTGCATTGAAGCAGGATCTGTATTATATGATGATGAGTGTTGTTGTTGCTGTTGTTGTTGCTGCTGCTGCTGCTGCTGCTGTATCTGTTGCTGCTGTTGTACCTGTTGCTGTTGTTGTGTTTGTATTTGTGAAGGTTGTACAGATTGGGCAGGTTGGTTAGATTCTGTCAATTTTGAAGGTACTGCATTGGTAGACTCTAATGGTTTAGATTGTTGTGTTTCATTTGAGACAGATGTTTGCAATGGTACATTCTGAGCTTGCACTGGAACTTCAGTTGATAGAACTTGTTGTGATGGGAATGGTACAGATTCAACTTTTTGTCTCTTTGCATCGGTCAATTCTGTGTCAAAAGTTGCATTTGTAGAAGGTATATTGCTAGTAATATTATATTCTGGATTTGGAGTTTGAGGTTTACTATCAGCTGAAGGAGATGTGGACATAGGTAATAACTGAGGAGGAGCCGGACTTCCACTACCAGATCTGGCTTGTGCTTGTGCTTGAGTTGTTCTTCTTGGCTGTTGCTTTTCATTTGCTAGCACAGATATACTAAACTCATGTCCATTTTCTAAATCATTTCTTTCTAAGAAAGACATTAATTTATCCTCAATTTGTAGCACTTGGTCATTTGATATAGGAAGAAGAGGTAATCTGGAAACACAGTAAAGTTCTGATAACTTTCTCTTTCTTGCTTTAATTAAATTACTGCATTCTCTTCTTCTCTTCTCTATTGACTCTAGACGTATTCTATCTGTTGTAAAAGCCTGTAATAATAATAAAAATAAATCAAATAAAAGTTAGTAACGATGTCTAGTAAAAAAAATATAAAAAAATAAACATTGAGAAAAACATACCGGTTCGCTTTTATCAGACGACATATTGAAAAATGTAAAGCGGCAATTCAATCTCTAGTATATGACAAACAGATATATATCCTAAACACTATACTATTTCTAAGAAAAATTCTTTGAAAAACACGGTTTAAAAAGTACACTTTCAGTGAAATATATTTCAAATATGCAAAATTTCCAACGTCTTGTTTTCCTCGCTTTGTTAAATTTTAGACTTGAAAAGTGGGAAAATTATGGAGATGGGAGCAAAAAAAAGGGGCGATAAAGTGAAAAGGGGTAGCTGAACAGTAATGATAATGTCAGTATACCGTGCCAATAATGTATTAATTCAATAGATACCAAGCTAATAGATCTACTGATAGACTGAACTCGATTGATTATGAGTGTACAGGTGCTCTTTGATATACGGAGACTAGCATATTTTGATGTTTATAAGGTTTTTTGTTGTTGGCTTTGCAATTAACATTTTGTTTTTCGACGAGACTGTAAATTTTTTTAAATGGCTGTGTTAGTCGATCGGCGTTGTTATTCTATAGTACAATGATTTTAGTTATTAATATGTATATTATGTACCCTTTCCCTCTACTCTAGAACTACTAATGCACGTCTCTTCCATTTCCTACTACGTGTGTTTCGTAATAATGAGTCTTCATACTCAGGGTCTTCCCAGTTACTGTTATAGAACAACCATCCCTCACTTTCGGTCTTATCTTGGCAAAAGCTATAATCAATCTTCCAACTTTCATCTAACCATTTCCAGTTAAATCTTGAAGCCACCTTCTGATTTGCTTTCCTTTCATTATCTATTATTGGAAACTTAAAATCCTCCAGAGTTGTACAACACTCTTCTAACTTATCATTGGTATATGCTGCTCTTTCGTAAGGTAGTAAGCATTTACACCATCCCAATCCTATCCATCTTCTTTCATTTTCATACACGAAAAATTCAATACTTTTTCCTGATCCTTTGGGATTCCTTTTAATAGATAAGATTTGAAAATCTGTTAACAATAAAATTTCATTATTAGTTGATGAATCGCTGTTATCTGTGGTGTTCACTTCTATACCAGTTACTAGTATAAACAATTTTCTTGAATAAACACTTCTCCAAAGTAACTTTCTTAAACCTTTAAACGTCAAACTATTATAACTTAAAAATATACATCCAGCTATCATTACAAACCATTGACAAGTAAATACAAGTTTCATTGTAGCAATATAAAGTGGACTCAGAAAAATGGCACTAATAATAATCTTTACTCTATCTTCATTTTTCATCTGTTTAATGACCCAAAAGGGTTGTAAAAAAATTTCTGCTCTGGTAGTCATATTGGATAATGTATCACATATTTCTTCTAATGTTGGTGGTGGGTTTTCAGTGTTATTGATATCGTCATTAATCATCTTTATTGACCATACCAAACAACAAAAGCAAAAACATAAAAATGTGGGAAACAACACTACACTTATCCAAGACCAATACCTTACAAACATAATATAAACACACATTAGTAATAAATTAAAAAATTTATCTTCATTGGTCCAGGTCAATACTGAAAGTATACCATCTATTAGCACTATTGCTGGAAATGCTCTGCTTAAAGCACTTGTAACTATTGGATTGGTATTCTGTAATAAAGATGGTCCTTTGGTACTAGATAAAGATATGACATCAGGTATTAAATGTGCTCGTACCCCATATGATGATGTTAAGCTTGAACTACTAGACATTTTTATGATGCTTATTCATTAATTATTAGCTCAATATTCTACGAAAATTATTGTTTTATATGGAATAATAATAGTCTAGCCTACTTTATTTATTTTAAAAATAGAAACTAAAATAAAAGAAGCTTATTCAAAATTAATAGAAAAAAAGTCTGATGATAATGAGAATATTATGTATTATTAGTAGAATATATTGAATAATTGATATAAACAGATTATTATGAAAGATGTATTCAAGAAGTATTACGAATTATCCTTTCATCAATCATTATAGATCAAGTCTTCAAAGCTTAATTGACTTAATAAATATATGAGGCTGTGCCTTCTTGGTCATGTGACCTGTGGGTAACTCAATCAAGAATTGCGCTTCAATTAGAACTTTTCTGAACTTCAAAGTGGAAACTTCTATACGTTCTAAGTGTATATATAATGAAATTCTTATTTATCATCATAAAAGACTATCAATACTAATAATACAATACAATATCAGCATAGATATTAAATGATTGGTATTTTGAAATATGCTTATTCCTGAAACTAAACCCACAATACAAAACCATCAAAATCGACATGCAATTTCGAGAATGTAAAGTGGCAACTAAAGAGTAAGACTGATATACATACATTATCATCACTTTTTATCATTAAATTAAGTTCTATATAGCAAAGAAAAGATTTATCTTTTTGTCACTAAACAAACAAATGTCAGCCGCTGTTTCTTCTACCACTACATCAATTGAGAATACAAAGAAAGTCATCAAATCTCTTGAAGAAGATGACGAATTCGAAGACTTCCCAGAAGATCGTATGTATTAATTCATTTTTTTCCCCTTTCGCCAATTATATTTCAATTCATTAATACTAACTTTAAAATATTATCAATATAGATTGGGAACCTGAACAATCATTAGGTGCTGCCCAACAAGAGCGTCTTTGGGACGAAAGCTGGGATGATGATGATAACGATGATGATTTCACCAAAAAATTAAGGTATGTATAACTATGTGTTTTGTTGAACTTATGCAAGAATTTTAATACTAACTAAAAATTATTTTTAATATAGTGAGGAATTAAAGAATAATAAGCATTAGATTTGCTGTGTTTATTGTACGTTTGACAGACCTTTTTGAATAAGTTCTTATTAGAACCAAGAAACACCAGAAAAATCTATAATAGAAATAGAAAAATAAAAATAAAGGGTTTACACGCCCATGCAATGTATATTAGACTGTTATTATATAGGTATCCAATAATATGCTTATGTATTTATATTATTTAACTACTGATAGTAAACATAGTTACTGTCACCTAAAATGTAATTCATAGTAAAATAATGTGATATGTAATTAGTCAAACTGAGGTGCGCGGTGTGATTCTCAGATTGTTGACAATCCTCTTGAGTGGCAATTTAAAGAAAGGAACTCATAGAACTTAAAGGTATATATGTTGTCCCTTGAGTGTCAATTAAATCACATCCATATATACAATTGAATTGCTAAACTAGGTACAATGTCTACTTTAGAAGATCTAGAGCAAACTCAAGAACTTGAAATTGATCAAGATATCTTGAGGTCATCTACTGCTGATATAATTAACAGATCTAAATTATTAGAAAATGAAATAAAAGTTATAAGATCTGATTTTTTAAGATTACAACATGAAAAAACAGTAATGGTTGAAAAAGTTAAAAGTAATAAAGAAAAGATTCAAAATAATAAGCAATTACCATATTTAGTGGGGAATGTAGTTGAACTTTTGGATGTTGAAGCTGAAGAAGAATCAGAAGGTGCTAATGTAGATCTTGACTCAACTCGTGTTGGCAAATCTGCTGTTATCAAAACATCCACTAGACAAACTGTATTTTTGCCACTTATAGGTTTAGTTGAACCAGAAAGTTTAAAGCCAGGTGATTTAATTGGTGTTAATAAGGATAGTTATTTAATTTTGGATACATTGCCAGCTGAATATGATTCAAGAGTAAAAGCAATGGAAGTTGATGAAAAGCCAACTGAAACATATGCAGATATTGGTGGTTTAGATAAACAAGTTGAGGAATTAGTAGAAGCTGTCGTATTACCAATGCAACAAGCCGAAAAATTTAAAAGTCTTGGTATTAAACCACCAAAGGGTGCTCTTATGTATGGTCCACCAGGTACAGGTAAAACATTATTAGCAAGAGCTTGTGCTGCTCAATCAAATGCTACTTTCTTAAAATTAGCAGCTCCACAATTAGTTCAAATGTTTATTGGTGATGGTGCTAAGTTAGTTCGTGATGCTTTTGAATTAGCTAAAGAAAAAGCTCCAACTATTATATTCATTGATGAATTAGATGCTATTGGTACAAAGCGTTTTGATTCAGATAAGAGTGGTGATAGAGAAGTACAGAGAACCATGTTGGAACTTTTAAATCAATTGGATGGTTTTGGTTCCGATGACAGAGTTAAAGTCTTAGCTGCTACCAATAGAGTTGATGTTTTAGATCCAGCTTTATTAAGATCTGGTAGATTAGATAGAAAAATTGAATTCCCATTACCAACAGAAGATTCAAGAGCTCAAATTTTACAAATTCATGCAAGAAAAATGACTTGTGATGACAATATAAATTGGCAAGAATTGGCTAGATCCACAGATGAATTTAATGGTGCTCAATTAAAGGCGGTAACGGTCGAAGCTGGTATGATTGCATTAAGAAATGGACAAAGTGTTGTTAAACATGAAGATTTTGTTGAAGGTATTGGTGAAGTCCAAGCTAGAAAATCTAAATCAGTTTCATTCTATGCATGATTTTCCTTTTTACTTAATTTATATAACTTTTTTTCTAACTTACCTATAAAATAAAAACAAGCATTTTATTTACAATATCTTTTAATCTACATAAAATATTAATCATACAAATAAATCTTACCCTTTTGGCTGCCTACCGCAATCATACTAGTTTCTTGTGGAGAAGCATCGATACAATTAAGAACACTATCATCAATGTTCAAAGTACTAACTATTTTACAAGTTTTCCAATCCCAGAAGTTAACATTACCATGAGAATCACCACTCATTAAGTTTTTCCCATCAGGGGAAAACCCTAATTCAATAGAGTAACCAACCACATCATGTCCAGTAAATAATTTCTTTTTATTCTTCTTAAATTTTTCTCTTGATGTTGCAGAAAATGTAATTATTTGATTATCCATACTCTGAGCAACATAATATTTACCATTTGGATGTAATTTCAAACATGGCATAGAGTATTGATAAGGATCGGCAATTTGCTTTATAGGCATATTGATCCTAGTCTTCCATATTCTTAAAGATTTATCATCTGATGATGTCACAAACTTGTCATTGTTATCAATAAATTCAATACTATTTATAGCACCCATATGATGATCATATGTTTGTATTGTCTCATTAGAATTTGAACTGATATCAAAATGCTCAATTTTTTTATTAGTTAAACCAACTAAAATTTCATTATTATTTGCAGGATTGTATTTAACAACATTTGGAGTTCCTTGAAGTTTGATTTTATTCTTACATTTACCAGTTTCCGTATCCCAAATCTTGACATAATTATCATATGAACAACTGGCAAACTCTGTTCCAGAACTGTTAAAATTAACATATTTGACCGGCCTGTTATGACCATAGTATCCTCTTAATAATTCATGTTTATGATATACATCCCATAATAGTATTTTGTTGTCATTACCGCAAGATAATAAAAGATGACCTGATTTAGGAATAAACTGTAAGTGTTGTGTACCGTTAGAATGACCTTCGTATTCGAAGACTTTCTTTTTAGGCACAAAACATTCTTGATGGCCAGGCTCTTTCAAAAGATTTGTACCAACATCCCTAGGTATGTACATGTAACTGTTTCCTTGATAGTCAAACTCAGATGAACCATAAAAGGTAGTAGTTTCTTCTTCGGGAGTATTAAGGTACTCTTCATCCTCTGACACATCATCATCGTCATTTGTGCTGTTTTCTATTCTTTTTTCTGTGACATCAAGCTCCTCTGCTGCAGATGAACTTTCATCTTCACTATCATCATATTTTGCCCATGGACCTTTATATTTGTTAGCACCATCTAGTATCGATGAATCACCTTTGCTCTGTCTTTGTTTTTTAATCATTCTTGTATCTTCTTTAATTGACTTCCTAGATCTCAAATCGTTTGCTTCGCTTCTAGTATATTTATCGTATATTCTTTTGTTTTGTTTAAAAGAGTAATCATCAAAAGCTTGTATTTCAGCATAACCACTTACTGTTCTTGTAGTATTAATACTTTCTACTTGGTCATTATTTGCAGGTATAATTGCTATACTTGTACTTTTATCTGGAACCTGTTCTGTATTTGACCCGTAATCTGAGTCTGAGTCTGAACTATACCCTGTTATTACGGGCATTGTTTAATTATATGGGTTTATTTGTAAAATTAATAAATAAAAAAGAGTATCAAAGAAGCAAATTACTAACAATAAATTTTGGCCCTAAGTTAAATTCTCATAAATTTTCGATATGCACAATAAAAAAAAATTATTTAAAATTTTTGAACTTATTTAATTTTTTTCATTTAATTTAATTATTTATTTTTGGTGGACCTATATAACAACACTGTAATATAGAAATATACCAAATATGGCTAAGAGAACAAAGGAAGATATTGAAAAAGAAGAAGACTCTGATATTGATGTTAGTTCTTCTGAAGATGAACAATTAGAAGTTGAAGATAACGAAGAAGTAGACCAAGAAGAAATTAATGTTGACTTTGATTTCTTCGATCTTAACCCAGAAATCGATTTCCATGCCACTAAGAATTTCTTAAGACAATTACTTGGTGATGACTCTACCCTTTTCCCACTTTCAGAAATGACAGATTTTATCTTATCAGATAACAGAGTTGGTACCACTATCAAAACTGATGGTAAAGAAAGTGATCCATACTCATTAATATTTGTCTTAAACTTTACAAAAGAATTGGGTAGACCATTTATGAAAAAGCTAGCAGATTATTTATTAGAAAGAACTTCAAAGAATACTCAGTTTAACTTATTATTAAGACAATTATTGAATCCAAGTTCTAAATTTAAGACAGGTTTAATTGTTAGTGAAAGACTTATAAATATGCCTGTTGAAACTGCACCACCAATGTATAGAATGTTATGTGAAGAAATGGAAAAGTCAGAAAACTTTAAAGAAGAATATAACTTTGATTACTATTTAGTATTATCAAGAGTATATAAGATGGTCTCCTCTACCATTGATGCAGAAATGGAAAACGATGTGGAAGAAAGAGGAGCTAAGAAATCTAAAAGTGTTAAATCTAAATCAGGTGAACCAGAAACTGATTATTTCCACTATGAAGATGAAATCTTAGAAGCTAACTCACTTCATTACACTTATTTCGATTATACTATTAAAAGACAAGAAACCGATTCAAGAAGAGTTTTCAATGATTATGGTATTGACCCTCAACTTAGTTTGATTTTGTTAGATAGCAAGACTTTGACTAAGTCTACTAATGAAATGGCTGAAGCATTTCCACCATACTAGATAAGTATCCTATGTAATTGAACCCATTGTAATATACTTGAAATTCCTCCCATACTAAATTTTACGGCCATGTAAATAGTCGATATTAAAAAAAAAAAAGCGGTGCACTAAACAAACTTCAAGATGAAAAAAGCCAAACCGAGAGATTGTTTAAACACTGGCAGGTTTTCTTATGTATGAGGACTTCAATATGACATAAACGGCGTGTGTAATACATCACTTCCACTAACTGTCACAACCTGCAAGTACGTAATACATCAAAGGGTACATACTACGTTCTATTACAGCTATCTTTGTTTCAGGTTTCACTCCCTTATACTTGACTATACCCCATAGAAACAATACAAATTCTCGTGGCATAGAATTTCTTAAGGTACGAATCTCAATTGATTACGATTTATACACTTTTTAACAGTATTTCACTGGAACAACATTTTTAAAAAGAAAAAATCATTGAGTGTGGTATCTGATTTGTATATTCTACTACCTTCATTATAATTTAGAATTTAATTTAATTGAACATACAAGTTAAATATATTTTCCACTCCACAGTTTTTTCTGTTATTACAAAAGAATTTGTTTTATTAGGTTAAATATTATACATTCGGAGTTAATTTATTCAATAAACAATTTCAAGTTAGTTAATAATATCATCAAATTCGAATTCCATTGAACCACTAAGAAAATTATATAACATTTAATCAATTATTAGTGAGCAATTTTAATTTGCATAGTAATACTATAACTATGACAACTGCACTCGATATATTTAAGATAACAGACTCCAAAAAGCTTTACAAGATAACATACAAGTTATTCCATGATGGTTTATTCAATTGTTTTTTATCACCACAACAATTCACGTTGCTTGACCTTCTGCTAAATGGTATTACTGACAAAAATGAAAAGCAAATCATCTGGGATGCATTCATCAACAGCAAACTATCAATCGAATTTGAAAAATCTGACATTAAAGAAGAAGAAGGACAAGAATCTGATGCTAATCGTAACGCTAATAATAATAATAATAATAATAACACTCCAGTGATAAAAAAGGAAAATGATGCAGATCAATCCGCAACTGATCTTACAGTTAATGATGATACTGAGGTGTATCTAAAATCAGGTTTAAAGTCATCAAGACGTTTATGTTCTACTGTGCGATACCTTCTTTATGAGAAGGCAGTCGATTGTATTTATGATGATAAATCTGCCAACAACTCAGATGATTTTATAATTAATCTTGAAGATGTATTGGATAATGATGGCGAAGATGGTGATAAAAATTCGTTGACAGATTCTCAAGAGAAATCGAATGGAAGTGCAGGTACTAGCAAGTCTAAGAAGGCAACTTTAAGAGATGAAGAAGAAGATTTTGATGACGATGATGATGATGATGATGATGATGATGAAGAACAACAACAACAACAAAATGGAAAAGATGGAGATCAAGACCAGAAAAATAATGATGTTGATGTCGATATGAAAGATTTAGAACAGGATCCTTTTAAGATTTTGCATACTAAAGAAGTAAATGGACAAGTCAATATAACTGTTCCAATTAGCATTATTACTGCTAAACCAAATTTTCCAACTCCGCCTGAACCTATTTCTAGTGCTCAAGAGGCTGTTGGAAAAATGGTACATCCAGTATTAGGTACAGCGTCTGCTATTGAATCTAATATGGAAAGACAAAATGAATTGAAATTGATTAAAAATTTTAACAAGGTTTACCATACTTTTGAAAACGACTTACCAAATATCGTAAAAAGAAGAAAATTAGAAAGAAGTGATAAACAATTGGAAATGATAAATGGTAAGAAAGATGAAGAAGAGGAGGAAGAAGATAGAAACAAAGTTAATAAATTAATGTCTTTTGGTGGTGCTGCTAACTTATCCTTGAAAAATCTTTTTGGAAGAATTGAAGAACATAGAGATAAATTACAAATAACAGACTTGGAATTAAAGAATTTAATTATGGATGTTAGAAAAAATAGATCAAAATGGGCTAGTTATGATAAAATTGGTCAAGAAGAATTATATGAAGCATGTGAAAAGGTGGTACTTGAATTAAGAGGGTTTACCGAACATTCTACACCATTTTTAAACAGAGTTTCAAAGAGAGATGCTCCTAATTATTATCAAGTTATTAAAACCCCAATGGATTTGAATACTGTATGGAAAAAATTAAAAACATTTCAATATAAAAATAAAACAGAATTTGTTGATGATTTAATGTTAATTTGGAAAAATTGTTTAACCTATAATACAAATCCTGCTCATACAATTCGTCGTGATGCTATTGGTATGCAAAAGAAAACTTTAACTTTAACCCCTCTTATACCAGATATAACTATTAGAGATCGTGCTGAAGTTGAAAAAGAAGCCGCATTAGAAGCAGCTGATCAAAATGGTGATGAAAAGGCCACAACCTCAAGTAGAGGTGTTGGTGGTGGACATTCATCTAAAAAGGCCTCTAAAGGTAGAAAAAGTATTGTTGAAATTACTCCAGATGATGCTGATGGCGCTGCTTCGACTCCTAATCCAGTCATTGATTCTATCAAATTAGAAGCAGCTACACCAGGTACAAGTGCATCTCCTTCTGTAGCACCTAGTGCAATCTCAGATGCAACCGCAGCAATTATTGATCACTCAAACTTAGATGGAACATCTGGTACTGCTAATGAAAGCTCTCATGGTACTCCTAATAGAAGTGTTCCTCCAGAAGAAGATGATAATGATGATGATAATGCAGATGATGGACGTGGAGAAGGTCTTATTGAAGATGAAGATGCAATTGATGAAGATGATCTTGAAACTCAAGTATGGAAAACATTAACATCTAATACACGTTATAAATTATGTGTTAGAAGATCGGATCTTTTAAAGGATAATAAATTACAGCCAAATGAAGAAGCATTATTTAGAGATGCAACACAAATGAGTAATTTCAATAGTTACCTTGATGATAAATCAGGTGTAGTGTTACATAAAAAGAAATATTTTGATGAAAATGATGATCCATATTTAATAGAATATGATATCAGTGGAGGTTTACCATCTGTTAAATACTCTGGTATTGATGATGCTGAATTTGAAAAATTACAAAACGAATTAGTCAATGAAATGATTTATGATGGTAAAACTTTAGATGATTTACCTCCTTCTAAATTCATGACAAATCGCAAAGGATCAGATGGTGTTATTCGTGATAATATTAAGACAATTCAAGATATTAGATATATTTGTGCAAAGATCAACATCATTAGACAAATGAAAACTCAACAGTTCATTCATCATACACAAATGGTTGCTCCTAAGATTGAAAGAATTAATGAACAAGATATTGATGCATTAGCCAAATTACCACTATATGACCAACTTTCTAGTGAAGCATCATTCTGTTCATTAAGAAGAAGTGTATCACAAATTGCAATGGTTACTGGTTTTGAATCTACAGATCCTTTCTGTGCTAATGTTTTATCTCAACTTGCAGAAACTTATCTTTCAAATCTTGCAAATACTTTAAAACTTCACATGGAATCCAATTCAATCAACAAAATTCCAATCAAGGGACATGAACCACTTAATCTTAATGATCTTTTACTTGTGACACTTAATGATAATGGTATTTCTAAACCAGATCTTTTATATACATATGCTAAGGAACATCTTGATAAACAAAGAAATAAATTAACTGACTTAAAGGGAAGATTGGAAAATTTCTTAAGAGAATTATTAAGACCTACATTCCAAGATCTTTCAGAAACAAGTTTTAATGATAATAGTGAACAATTTCTTAATGGTGATTTTTCAAATGAAATTGGTGAAGATTTCTTTGGTTTTAAAGAATTAGGTTTAGATAAAGAATTTGGTCTATTAACATCTACTATCCCATTACACTTATTACACTCAAGATTGAATAATTCATTAAATAATATCAATTCAGAGAATACTAAAGCTAAATATGAGGATTTCGAAGAAGTTAAATTTCCTAAAATTACCAAAGGTGATATACCAAATCAAATTGGTTTAATGCAACCATTCCTATATTCATTAGTTAAGAAATCAGAAGTTGCACATCTTAAAGCACAAAAGAGGAATTTTGAAGAAGAGAAATTACCAGAAAATAGAGATGAAGTTGTTATTATTGAAGATGATGATTTACCAGCTAAACAAAGAAACAGTAGACCAAGAATTCCACCAACTGGTAAGATTGCTGGTTTAAAGAGAAGATTTATTGCTACTGCTTTTTTCCTTGATAAGCAAGATGAAGATAGAAAAGAATTAGAAAAATCTTTACAAATGGAAGAGGATGCTGCTGCTGCTGCTGCTGCTGCTGCTTCTGTAGAAACTAATAATAATGATTCAATGGATGTTGATCAAGATGAAGCTTCTGTAGAAAGTAAAGGTCCGGAAACTGTTGAAAAGAGTAATGATTTGATGCTTGCGGTTATTGATCAAGAAAATAATAAAGATTCTAAAGAAGTTAACAGTCTTTTCTCTGATGGTGATGAAAGTAATTTATTTGGTGATGATTCATTTGGAATTTAAATTGATCTTTATCGTGTAGTCTTTTATTTAAATGTACCATAAATTGGTGTATAATACATACATATATTATATATTTATTTTCTGTATTAATAGATATGATATACAAATTAAACTAAAAAAAAGGAAAAAAGTAAGCATAAAACATTCTTTATAAATTGTCTAAAAATGAATGTCCTCGCCTCTCCAAAATTGGATAATTAAATAGAAGTTTAAGAAAGTAATTGAACACCAAGTAATAAGAGCCGCTACAGTCATCCATGTTCCATTAACAAAACTTGTAGTTGGTTTAGTTGATAATTCGCTTGGAATCAATTGAGTTTGTTCATTTACACTACCATTCGCAACAGGTGGATTCTCTGTGACAACTTGCATAAGTTGAGGATTACATGTAAAGTAAATTAATGGAGCAGAAACAAAAGGTAAAATCAATGATAATATAACTTGACTAGCATTTAATATTTCAGATACACCACTTCTACCTGAGAAAACGACCATAAACATACATGGTAAAATACAAATCAAACGAGTAATTATTCTTCTGAAAAATGGATTGAATGACCATTCAATAAAACCTTCACTTACAATTTGACCAGCCATTGTACAAATAATACCTGCTGCTTGACCTGAAAATAACATTGCAAGCGCAAATATAAAACCTGCAGCAGATGAAATATAATGTTTAAGCATCTCAAAAATAGAAAGTAAATCAGCATCTTCAGCATCTGGTTTGCCATATAATGCACCTGCTGCTACAATTAAAATTGATGAATTAATGAAAAGAGCAACAACACAAAGCGAAATTATAAGTTCCCAATATGACATCGTTAAACAATTTCTAATTGCATGAATTGAAGGTTTATATTGTTGAATAGTTGATCTTGTAGGAATAAAATTACCATGGAAAATATCAAATTCTTTAAGTCTGGGTTGAACTAAAGCAGATCCTAAATATAAACTATGTGGCATAACTGTAGCACCTAATATACCAAGGGATAAATAAATAGCATTCTTTTCTAATAAATCTGGTGTTGTAGGTAAAAATCCATGCCATACTTCACTATAATCATCAATTGGGGTCTTTTTCAATAAGATAACAAAACATATAAATGTTAAAAAAACTAAGATTGATACAAATATTTCAAATATACGAACTTGTTTCATGTTACCTTCTCTACTGTAAGCAAATAAAATAATAAAGACATCTAAAATTGTTAACATTATACCATATTCTAAAGGAATGTGAAATAAAATATTTAAGGCAACAGCAGTACCTACAACTTCAGCAAGATCTGTACATATAATTGCAAATTCTGCAAATGCATAAATTGTCAACTTAAGCCATTTTGGAAGATGTTTCTTACAATTTTCAGCTAAATCTAAACCTGTTACTGTACCTAATTTTATACACAAACATTGTAATATAACGGCGAAACAATTTGATAATAAAATAGCAAATAATAAATGAAAGCGATATGTTGATCCTGCAGCGACTGAAGTGGAGTAATTACCTGGGTCAATATATGCAACTGCGACTTGAAGACCCGGCCCTATGAAGGATATATATTTCTTTAAAAGCGGTAGTATACTAGTTGTAGATGACATTTATTCTTTAAAAGAAATACGTAACTTTAAATTTTCTGTGTTAAATAAATACAAAAAAATGCACGATAATAAAAAGCTTTCAGCAAAGTGACAGTGAAAGTGAAATTTAAGATACCACTGATATATACAGGTTTAAATTGTTTTTAAATTAATTAATATTTCAAATTTGAATAAAATGGACCCTTCTAATAAGCTGCTTGGTACTGTAAAAAGAGCAAAATAAGGTAATTCTCTAAAAGCCGCATAATATCGACGTCGCGTCGCTGAGTTTTAAATTTTTCTAAACATTGATTATTTTTTTTCTTTCTTTGTGTTTCTCTCCTTTGAAGTTATTTTGAATCTATATACGTGATCTCTATTTTAATATATTGTGTTTATTGTTATTAAAGGTACATTGAATTGTGTTTAGTGAGTAATTGGTTATTTCATCTATTAATTACAGTTTTGTTTTGTCCCAAGTAGAGTTCTTGTTGTTGTTACCAAATTTCAGTTTCACAAATATAAATCTAGAATTCAATTCTTTATTTATAATATGACAAGCATAAATACCCAACCTGATAAGCAGGCAGCTAAAAAGACACAGAAATCACAACCACTTATACCCGACAGTTTATTGGATGTACAGTCGCAAAGAGTGTTTGTGATATCAATATTTGTACTTGTCCAAGCTTGGAAGTTATATGATCTTTATTTAATAAAGAATCAAGTACTTAGAGAAATAGTTCAACAAGGTTATTTCTTACAATTTATATCTCCAGAATGGAATTTTATATTCAAATATATATTTTTGGATAGTTTAATATTCTGGTCTTTACCAATTTTAAAAATTCCAAGATTAAACTATAGTCCAACTGCAATTGTATTTTTAGTTGTATTATTTTCTATTATAACCATTACATTGACTATAGATATAAGTTTCCCAGCAATTAGTATATTGACAGGTTTATGGGGACAAATTAGAAAAGAAAAAGAACTTACAATTTTGGAAGATTACGTAAGGGCTGATGAATTATATGATCAATCTTCTCATTTTAAAGGTAAGAAAACTATTAGATACTTACCAGATTCTTCAATCAAACTTAATCCATTCAATGACAATTATTGTATGACCAATTTCTATAACCAAAAAATAGCAGTTCCTGTTAAATTGAATTCTACAAGTGAATTGGATTTATTACAAGTTCAACATGTCAATTTTGATAATGAAATTTCTGTTTTAAATTATACTAGAAGAGATTTAAAGAAATTACTTAAAGGTGATTATATTGATCATCCAAAATTTGATGCTAATTCATATAATGAGAATGTTCAATATATTGAATTAAACTTTAAAGCACCAGGTTACTATAAAATTATACAAGCATTAGATACGAAACAAAAAAATATTCGTAATTACAAGAGTGATTTAATCATTTCAGTATGTCCAAGTGCTCATTTCTCTGAATTTGATAATATTGAAGATAGATGTATTAATGATGATTTATCTGGACTTTCTGTATCTGTTATTGGTGTTCCACCTTTAATCCTTACTTATAGTGAGGAAATTAATGGTAAATTAATGGATGCACCTGATACAATTGTTTCTCCGGAAGGTTTCCAATCACCATTGTTATCAAGAGATCCATTTAATGCTGTTAAGATCTTTCAATCAAGTGAATTAAGAGACATATCATGGGCAAGTCCACGATTAATCGAAGTTCCATTAGCAAACAGAAAATTAGATCAAGATGGTAACTTTATTTTCACTGTTAATAAGATTGTTGATGGTTTTGGTAACAAGATTGAATACGTTCCAGATCCTTCTGATAAAAAACGTTTTTATAAATTCAAATCACATCCAATTCCAGTTTTAAGCTTAGTCGATTCAGATCCATCACAAGCACTTCTTATCAATGGTAGAAAGAATTTAAACATTAATATTGGACAGACACCATGTGTTTCATGTGAACAACCATATACAGCCACTTTTAATTATACATCACCAGATGGTTCTGAAAATGAAGTATTTTCTAAAACTTTTGATTTCAAGAAGACTAGTAGTATTGTTGTTGATAAACCAGGTGATTATGTTCTTTTATCTGCTGAATCTAAGTATTGTGCAGCTAAAATTGGTACTTCAACTGTAAAGATCTGGAGAGCAAGCCTACCAGAAGTTGGAATTACTGCCGATCCAATTATTGATAATTGTGTTGGAACAACAGGTTACAAATTTACATTTGAATTTATTGGTAATGGTCCATTTGAAGTTGGATATAGGGTTTCTAAATTAGATCCAAATAATCCAAGAAATACAGTACAAACCAAGGAAGTTAAAACAATTCGTTCATCATCAAGTTTATTTGAATTCAACTATCAACCTCCTAGTGCTGGAAGTTATTCTATTGAATTTTTATCTGTTAGTGATAAATATTATAAAAATCAAGTTAAATTCACTAATGGAGAACATAGATATATTACTCATTTCAAACAAAAACCAACAGCATATTTCAGTAAATCGCATCAAATTGAAACCAAATACTTATGTAATGGACAATCTACTGATGTTATGTTACATTTAGAAGGTCAAGCTCCATTCTCTATTAAATATGACTTAGTTTCACCAAGTGGTTCTGTTGAATCATTTAACGCAGTTGATATTAATGAAAATCAATATAAAATTGATGTACCAGGATTATCTATTGGTGGTGAATATATTATTTCATTAAAGAGTGTTGTTGATAGTTCAAGTTGTGATGTTGATTTTAAAGGACAGGAAGTTCATTTAGTTGTTAAAAAGGAGGTTCCAGAACTTTCATTCGCAAAATCTGCTGTTCATAAATTAGTTCAAGGAAAATCATTAACTATTCCAATGAAGCATAACTCTGGAAAATCTGTTAATTTACAATTTAAACGTTTAAGTTTAGATAGATCAGATTCTAAAGTATTTGGTGTTTCTTCATTAAATCCATCTGATGGTTTCTCTGTTACTGGTGAAGGTATTTATTCTTTAGTTAGTTTTACTGAAGATGGTTGTCCAGGTAAAATTATCAATGGTAATGAAGTTGAAGTTAGTTATATTTCAAAACCTTCACTTCAATTAAAGAACTTAGATAAATATCAAACTAACTCTGAAGGAAAATATGTTGTATCTAGTTTATGTGAAGGTTGTAGTGGTGCTTTTAATTTACAAGTTGCTGGTGCTTCACCATTTGTTGTTGATTATTCAATTAAATATCCAAATGGTCATGTTGAAGAAAAATCTGAACAAATTTCAACAAAGGAGCATACAGTTAATTTAAAAACTGCTCAAAGTGGAACTTATGAATATACAATTAATGGTATTTATGATTCTGTTTACAGTAAGGAAATCACTAAAGATTTAATTAAGAATAGATTACATTCTTTTAATAAGATTGTTATTCAACATGCAGTTAATCCATTACCTCATGCTATTTTCAGCACAAATAAATTGGAATTAACATCACATAATAACCCACGTTTACATCCACATCAAAATCAAAAAGATATTTTCCAAACTTGTTTATCTAGTTTAAATAATATTGATGAACTTGAACCAATTCCAATTAGTATTAATGGTAATGCACCATTTTCAATTAAACTTAATGTTTATGATGAAAGAAGAGATGAATCTAAAATTGTTGAAATTGATAATGTCAATACTCGTTTGGTTAATACATATGCAATTTATGAAAACTTAGATGTTGGTTCTTATATTGTTTCTATTTTACAAATTACTGATAAAAATAATTGTGTTCAATCAGAATTTGAAAAGAATACTGTTACTGTAATTGTTAATGATGTACCAAAGATTAGACATATCACAGATGATACTAGTTTAACAGATACTAGAGAAACATCAACTGATATTGATTCAACATATTACTGTGTTGGTGACCCAATCACTTATTTCCTTTCTGGTGCTTCTCCATTCACTGTCTTCTATGAATTTGGTGGTATTCAGCAAAGAGTTGAAGTTGAAGGTAATATTTTCAAGAGAAGAGCTTCTGTTCCTGGTGAATTATCTATTTTAGCCATGGGTGATTCTTCATCTAAATCATGTATGGTTAATTTTACTGATTCTGATATTTTCAAGACGAGACCAGATTTAAAAGCTAAGGTCTATGATTTACCATCTGTAGAAATTACAACAGGTGATTCAATTGAAGAAGATATTCATGAAGGTGATATGGTTGAAATTGTTTTCACTTTAACTGGTCATGCACCATTTAAGTTAACATATATTAGAAGTGAACCAGCTAAACGTGGAAGTGGATCCGACGCTCCAAGAATTGTTGAAACAGAAGTTGTTGAAAATATTTATGGTTATGAACATCGTATCTGGGCTAAATTAGAAGGTACTTATGAAGCTATTGAAATTCAAGATGCGTACTGTGTTGCTAGAAACCATGTTAATGTTTAAAATGTAGAAAAAAATTATTGATTTCATGTTATATAGAAAAGAGTTGTAGAACTTATGTAGTATTATTAATTAAATAAAAGAATTACAAATGTAAAAAAAAAGAATATTAGATGTAATTAGCAACGAACCACCCTCCTTTGGATTTTTCTAATTGAACTTGAGGTTCAGAATCAGGATCTTCAACTTTTGTTATCAATTCAGTGTATCCATTTATTAACTGAAAACTTGGAAATCCCTTTCTGGTTATCCAATCATTATCTATTATGTATGATTTAGTATCTAAGTTTCTGTTCAACCCCTCGACTGAAATAGTAGCTTCTTCTTCAAGAGTGTTCTCTCTGAAATCTTTTAATCTGAATGTTTTAATAGCAAGTGGTGAAGTTTGGGATAATACATCTTTAATGAAAGGTGTAGAATAAGTATTTGAATCTTTTAATGGTTTTCTAATCTTAGTAGCGGGTTTTGAAACTGGGATATGATCATTCTTTGATATCATCTGTTTAATAGTAGAAGAGGATTTATTTTCGGATTTCTTAGCATTCATTTTGGCAATTGTAAAAGGGTTGTTTATAGATATATCATCGACCATTGTTATATCTTCATCTTGATACTCTGGGGTTGAGCCATGAGATGATAATGGTGGAGCTGCATCTGATGATAAGGAAGGTGCATCACACATTGTGAAACTCCAATCATCAGTACTAGTATTTGACTTTTGTTGCTTATTGCTTGTTGCTACATCTTGAGTCTTAGATACCTCTAAATTTTCGTGATCTGTATTTTTATCTATAGAAGAAATATCAATCTGAGAGAAATTTTGTTCTTGGTTAGAAATAATTACTGGTTGTGATTTAAAACCTGGGGTTCTTAATTCAATTGATGTAGATTCTGTGTGATCATCTGGAGAGAAGAATTCAGCGACAAAAGATGTAAGTAATTCTTTAAGTAAAATAATAAAATGATCGGGATTAGAGACCAGAAGATCAGATTTTTCTGGCTCAATATTTATATCAACCTTTGAAGCGGGTATCTTGATATCAAAATACCAAATATTTGGTGCTAATATCATATTATCTGTAAAAGCCTTGGTAATTGCAGAAGATATCTCTTTACCAAAATGAAGCTTAGTGTTTAATGGACGACCATTCACTGATAAAACTTTAAAAGGATGTTTAGGTAAAGTGCCATCCTGTGCTCTTGTTTTTGGAAATACGGCATAAATATTAACAACAAAATCGATATCATTTACATCTGTGGTGGTAAATGTCTTCCTGATATCAAAAAATTGAGAATCCTTAACCTTAAGAATATTACTCATTAATTTCAATTCAGGTAAATCGGCATTAAAAGTAGTAGTGGATTTCGTAATAGTTTTAAGACTATGTAGAATTTCTACATGTTTTAATAAAAATCTTATGTTTCTATGTGATAATGAATATGAAGCGACTAAATCATAAAGTGAGCTCAACGTCTTTCTAAAATCTTTTTTGAAATACTTCATTCTAACTGGAATACCTTTAAACAAATTTCTTACTGTTATAATAGTACCATTCTCTAAAGCAGTAGATTGGACATCTGAAGAAATTATCCCCTGTTTATTGACTGACCATTTCTCCCCCATTGGTTCGCCTTTTGTTTTTGTGGTTATCGAAATATCACCTTGTTGAGAAATATAAAACAAAGCTTCACCTCTGAAACCTAGCGTAGAGATACCATTTTCCAAATCTGCATAACTTGATATCTTAGATGTACTATTATTATGACACATAACTGCACGGTCTTCCTTTTGTACACCGGGTCCATTATCTTTAACAGAGATGTAACCCAAGCCACCTGTTGAAGAGTCTATCTCTATGGTGATTTGCGGTGTAGAAACTGAACCAGTGTCAAATGGGTCAATTGAGTTGTCAATAAGCTCTTTAATAACATGGACAGGGGATAGAATATTCGCAGTTGATATTATAGACTTTACGTCTTGTTGTGGTATCCGTATGATTGACATATTTTTGATGTAAACCGTGACACGCTAAATTATCTACCTATTCAATACTCAAATGGATTCTTCGGATATCTAATAAATAGTAGGTATAGATGTAGACCAATAATGTAGATATTTTTTCTTGTGTTGTTTTCTAAACCCGGTTAATCAAATAACTTTATATCTTTTTGAAAAATCTAAAGTAAATGACTACAAAGTAATAAACAGGGATTTACACCAAATACAAGTAAAACAATAACATGCACAGCCGGTAAAGAAAATTTGAGATTGGTTTTTTTGTGAACTTTTTTTTCCTTATCTTATTGCTTTGTAAAGTAGGGGAAGTTGTTTATTTTTCTTTCTATTAACTGCAATCATACAGTGTATCGCCGTTGTTTGGTGTTTTACTGTGCATTATACACAATATGGATAGACAAGTTCCTCCACAAAGAAGAAAAAATTCGCTTATATATGGTAAGGGGTACTTACTGTCAAGTGCCTTAAATGCACTCCCCAAACCTTTATTTACATCTGCATCTATGGCATTAAACTCAAAGAGAAGAAAGATTACATTCATCCCGCCTAGTACCAAATCACCTTTATTCGTGTACAATAATGATGTTGATCAAAGATCCTTTTTATCACTTTGTTCTGGTTCGCATTTAGAAAGTGAAAGAAATAGCGTGATCGCAGATGATGCTTCAGTCTCAACTTTTAGGTCACTTCCGTCTACTTTAGAAGGGGGAGACCCAGACTCTATGAGATGGCTTGTAGAAGAGCATGAAAGAAGATTCAGTAGTGAAGTATCTGATGATGATTTAATTGGACATAGAAATTATGGTTCAATAGAAGAAGATGATACAGAAGATGTTATAGCAGAAGTTGATCAAATGTTCAAAGATGATACCAGTCAATACAGTCATGAAATAACAATTGACTCCGATGATGAAGATTTCGCTCATGAAAAAGTCACTGTAGCTTTTGAAGTTCAGAAGTTGTTAAGATATTCCATTCCTCTTATATGTACATTTTTCTTAGAACAAATATTCGCCATGGTTTGTGTCATCACAGTTGGACATTTAGGTAAGACAGAATTAGCTGCTGTTTCTATTGCATCAATGACTTCAACCATCGTTCTTGCTATCTTTGAAGGTATATCAACTTCATTGGATACACTTTGTCCTCAAGCTTATGGTGCAGGTAAATTCACAACAGTTGGTGTGCATTTTCAAAGATGTAGTGCATTTTCCTTGGTTCTTTTTGTTCCTATATCTCTTATCTGGTGGTACAGTGGAACTATATTCAGTTATTTATTAGATGATAAAGAAGTTGTAAGGTTGACTCAGTTATTTTTAAGAATATTCATTATTGCTGGACCACCTTATATTTTATTCGAAAATGGTAAAAGATTTCTTCAAGCACAAGGAATATTTGATGCAGGTACAATTATCTTAATAATCACAGCTCCTATAAATATAATTTTAAGTTATTTATTGGTCTATAATGAAACAATTGGTATTGGTTTTATTGGAGCACCTATTGCTGCTTGTATCAATTTTTGGCTTATGTTTACCTTTTTAGTCTTATATATTGTTTACATTGATGGTATGGAATGTTGGGGTGGTTTTGCATCAGAAGCATTTACCCATTGGTATGATTTATCAAAATTAGCTATACCAGGTGTCATTATGTTAGAAGCAGAATCTTTAGCATACGAAGTCTTAACATTGTTTGCTTCTAGATATGGTACAGTTGCCTTAGCTACACAATCTGCTTTATCATCAATTGTTTCTTTATTATATATGATTCCATTTGCTGTAAGTGTAGCATCATCTACAAGAATTGCTAACTTTGTAGGTTCAGGAAATATTAAAGCAGGAAAAATAGCAACAAATGTGGGAGTAGTTACAACTGTAGGTTTTGGTTTTATAAATTCAATGATAATTTTATTGGGAGGACATAAATTAGCAAGATTATTTACAGATGATATGGATGTTGTTGAGTATATCGAATCATTATGTCCATTAGTTTCTGTATTTGAAATATTCGATGGTATTTCAGTTATTGCAAGTGGTGCATTACGTGCTTTGGCTCTTCAAGGTATTGGTGGAGTTGTTAATTTGATTGGATACTATTTCATTGGTGTTCCTGCTGCCTATGTTTTTTCTGTAGTTTTAGATTTAAAAATCATGGGATTATGGTTAGGTAATGGACTTGGTTTATTAATCATCGGAGTAGTTGAACTTATGATTGTTTATAAAGCTAATTGGAATAAGGTTGTACAAAATGCTAAAGAGCGTTTAGAAAATGGAGATGAAGAAGATATGGAGAGTTAATTAATAAATTATGATTGGTTTTAGATTGCGTTTACATATATATTTTTAAATATTTTAATAGAATTATTTGTTTTTTACTAATCGTAATTTTCAAAAGTTTAAAAAATAAAAGATATAAATTTTATTATATTAATATTACAAGTTCCTTTTTTTTTTGATTTTGTTTAAATAATATTTAACGGATTTCGTAGCCGTACCCAAAAAAGTGATAATATACACAGAAGCTAATATACAGTTGGTTTGAGTTTTTCTTTTTTTTTTGATTTTTAGTTTTTTTAAATTTTGCTTGGTCCGAATAAATGATAGTGAAATTTTGTAGCTGTCCTTATTGTAAAACTTTAAATAAAATCAACAACTGACAAGGTCAACAACATTTAAGTAAACAGCTTCACATTGAGAACCGATAATTTCGTTATAAAGATTGTAGAAACTACCGGATAAACATTGGTAGAAAATAGTTTCGTTACCTAAAGCTAATCTACCATCATCAGTAACGGACCAACCAGCAGCATAAATACTACCTGATTGTGGTGGTGGACCATCAAATTGGAATTGGTAGTTAGCAACAATGGCACCAATTCTACCTGATGCATCAGTTAAAATAGAATCATTCAAAGTCATAGCTAAGGAACTATTAGTTAAACAAGCAACGTCATCACTTCTCTTGTTTAAAGCAACAGTAACAGTTGGAGAAACGGTTTGTGTGGCTGTAGATAAGTATTCAGTATCTAAAACAGTAGTAGTTGGGTGGATGGTAACATAAGTAATATCATCATCACTTGAGGTAGCTTCAGTAGAGGTTGAACATTCAACAGTAACAATGTCAGTAACAACAGTCTTGTCGGTACTGTAGACGGTATATGTGGTGGTTGGATCTACACTTCCTGAAGTAGTCTTTTCAGCTTGAATTTGACCATCTCCAATTTGAGTGATAACATTGGTGGTCTTTTTAGAAGTTGATGAGGAGGAAGTTTTTGTAGTGGTGGTTTTTGTAGTGGTAGCAGCTTGAATTTGACCATCACCGATTTGAGTGATGATAGCAACAGTTGAAGTATAACTTGGAGTGATAGTGGTAGTAGCAGCTTGGATTTGACCATCACCGATTTGAGAAATAATCTTGTTATAATCTCTAGTATTTGAAGAAGCTGAAGTGGCACTGGCACTAGTTAAAGAAACTGAAGAAGTAATTGGTTCAACTGCAATACCGAAAGTTTGTGTATAATCAGTAGTGGCACTAGTCATGGTACCTTCAGGAGTTAAGGTAGACCAGACATCACCAGCAACATAAGAAGCAGAAGCAGTAGCAGCAAAAATTGAGGTTAAGGCAGCGCGTGTTAAGAACATTTATTGAGAATAAAAAAATAAGAATAGCGATACTGTATTTTAGGTATAAAAGACACTATACAAAAGTAATGAATAAAGAAAAAAGATTACGATAGGTCATAAAGTTATCACCAGATCTGGGTGGAGAAGTACTGATATATATATCATTCCCAATAAGTCAATTAAATGATCTGGAAGATCAGGTTAAATCATAAAAAAAATACAGATGGCTGGTTTCTAAAATGTCATATGTCAGATCTCAGTGCTCGAAATTACCTATTTGGGAAATATGTAAATATTGCTAATTACTTATCCTAAAATAGAATCTTGTTATAAGCACCTGGCTGAACCCTATTAAATGTTAATTAGCACTGTTAACTGACAAGATATTGGTCTTAAAATTGCACAAGCCTTGTTGGATATTGTCTTTGCTTGTCTCTTTTAACCAATATGCTTGGATATTAGAGCTTTTCTTGTATTGTTTAACAGTGTTTGCTTTTAAAACGTTAGAATAAGCACAGCTTAGCATTATATTTTTTTCAATCTTTCTATGCAAGTAAAATATAACCATATCTATCTTATATTACGCTGTGGTGTTTGTGTATTTGCGGATGATGAATGACGAAATAACTGCGGATTTGAGATCGATCTATAACCAACATTTGGTGTAGCAAATATATTCATTTGTCTCATAGGACCTTCATTTTTAGGTATACTTGGTATGTTTCTATCAGATTGTTGATCTGAACCTTGAGCTGCAATAATACTTTGATTACGATTCAAAAAGGACTCATCAATTATTATCTCATGTGCATTAATATCTTGATCATTTTCTTCATCTGAATAATCATTAGTCGTGTTCAATTGATTACTTAAATCAAATGAATGTAAATGTTCAATCTCTGCTTTTCTCCATGAAGGAATTGTTGCTTCATCATAAAACTCTGGTTTGCTTAAAATGGATTGGTCAAGTACTCTATTCTTTGGATCAAGAAATTCATTTAAAGCTAAATCATTCCAATTTGGTTTTTTGTTACGTTTAATAAGTTTATTTGCTGTGAACATTGGATTATTTCCACCTACAATATTTATATCATTGTCATTATCCTCTGGAGTTTGTAAGAATTGTTCCAATAAATTATCTGAAGTATAAAAAGAAGCAGGATTGATCTCAATATCATCAAATGGCAATTTATCAACTTCCCACTGTTCTACAAACAATATGTGGTTTGGTTGCTTCATATGAACATAGCTATAATTTGAATCTCTCGCCATTGTCAATAAGTGTGTATATTAATGTGTCTTGTATACTTTGTTTATATATTTTCTTGTTATAACATCACTCATATTGTAGGTGTTTATATTTGTTCACAATAATAAACAAAGTAATTTGTTAGAGGTGCGAGGTGTCTGCCAATATTTTTTCTTTTTTTCTTCTTTTTTCTTCTAGCATAGCATAGCATTTTTTTACATATAAAAATCACCAGTTTCATGATACCCTTGTTAGCCATTTGTTTTTATACCCCTTTATCATTTATTAATCATTTATAATATATCTGAAATCGCAAAATGAAGCTTAGTAAGACCCTTATTGTAGCTATTTTGTTATCCTTAGGTTTAACTGAGGCCAAAAGAGTTAGTAAGTTTAATGCTGCCGAAATAGCAGCTATAGAGAAAGAAATATCTAATAATGAATTAAAGAAACGTGATGCTGAAGGTAAAAGAGTTATGAAGCCTATCGATTTACATGACGTTACTGAGTTATACAAGCGTGATGCTGATGCTAATGCTAACCCAAAAAGAGTAGTCAATATTGACTTGAGTGCTGGAGCAGCAATCGAAAAGCGTGATGCTGATCCAAAAAGAGTAGTCGATATTGATATAAGTGCTGGTACTGAATTAAACCGTAGAGATGAACAAGCATTTATTGTTCCAAATGAAGAAAGTGGTGAATTAAAGTTTACTTTAATGCCCAATATTCAAGAAGGTACTGTTGCATCAGGTTTACTTCAATTAAAACAAATTTCTATCTTTTCATCATATGTTCGTGATATGGTTGAATTATTTAAGAAATGTGAAAACTCAGAACCTGAAATCCAAGATGTCTTTGAATCTGACAAGATGTTACTTATATTTGCTCCAGAAGATGAAGCTATTGAACAACTTGATTTAAAACCATGGGCTTTCCCAACTGAATTAACTAATTCTAATAATGATAGAGACCAAACTACAACTAAGAATTTAGAACATTTTGTTGAATCTCATATTGTCCAAGTTTCTTCTGTAAGTAACACATTCAATAAAGAAGTTGAATTCAAATCATTAAATGGTAATACCATTCACATGAAGAATGAAGGAGATGATTTTTACTTTTCCCTTGACGATGTTGATGAATGGCGTCCAGTTAAGAAGATTGAACTGTTAAGTAACGGTGCTATTCTTATCATTGATAAAACATTATCTTGGCCAGGTAGATCAATCTAAGATGAATGTTGATTAAGAGTGGGTATTTTGGTTGGGGAATTTATTTGTAGCACTATTTGTTGGTTTTCTTTTTTATTTATATTCTTGTTAAGTGCTATTTATGTAAATGACATTATTCATGTGTATTTTTTTAAAGAATATTTTATTTAACAGGTTAAATTTTTACGGTTTAAAATTTAGCCCTTTCGCTTTCTAGTGTATATAGCTATGTAGCTTTATATATCAATTCAAACGTATTATTACTATTTTCTTTTTACAGATATTAGCTGAAAATTTATAATAAATAAAATATACAGATTTTTGAGGGGGGATTATAAATACAATAGAAAAATTAAATAAATCAATTTACAGAAACAGAAGGAGGAAGAATACCGTTAGATAATTCATCGAATAAAGTAGGTTTAGAAACTAATTTATTCTTACTATCATCAGTCTTTGTAGTTAATTGGAAAGCACCGGTACCAATACTCATTGATTGACCTAAAATAATACGTTCAGAAACACCTTCAACTAAATCTTTCTTCATGTAGAAAGCAGCATCGAATAAATGGTCGGTGGTCTTTTCGAAAGAAGCTAATTGTAAGACAGAATCTCTCATCTTAGCTAAACCGAATCTTGTAATACCTAAAACTTCACCTTTATAAGTCATGACATCACCAAGTAATTGAATATGACGAGGATCAACCGCCATACCATGGGAACTCATAGTATAATCGATTTCACCAACAATACTTGCTCTAGCAGCTTCGATACCCAACACTTTGAAAATTTCCAAGACATGATTAGTCTTTGTTTTACTTGAAACAACACCATCAGTAGCCATAACACTACGTAAACCATAACCTTCAACTAATAATTCTTTCTTACCATCATCACGAACATTAATAACAGCTCTTGAAATTTCTGGTAAACCTTTAACAACAACCTTAGTTAAGACACGTTTTAATTGTTGCATCTTAAAGAATAATGCTGATTTTTCTAATCTTTCTCTATCTTCTGGATCTCTTGAAGCCATTGCTAAAGTTTGTCTTGCACTTGCAGTTGAAGCCTTCAAATTAGATTTAACATCAACATTCATTTCACTTACTAAAACTTGGATTCTACTACTACCTGCAATAGAAACTGAACCTTTACCAATCTTTAATTTAGGGGCAGCAGCAATAGCAGAAGCAATTTGATCAATAGTAAGTTCAAGTTGTAATTTTTCAATGGTATCTAAATCAATTTTAACTTGTAAATAAGCTTGATTATCTTTATAAACATCTTCGATATAATATGCAACATCTTCTAGAAGAGTCTTTTCTAATCTACCTTTAACAACTCTAGCAGCTCTTTCATCGTTATCGTTAACTAAAACAGCATTAATAATAGGAGTTGAAATAACTTTAGATGCATTAATAATTTCTTTAATACGAGGAACACCAAGGGTAACATTCATGGAAGCAACACCAGCAAAATGGAAAGTCTTTAAAGTCATTTGTGTACCTGGTTCACCAATAGAATGAGCACCGATAGCACCAACAGCGGTACCTGGTTCGACCTTAGCCTTTGAGTATTTAGTAAGACATAATTCTAAGAATTTATTAATCATTGTTTCTGAAATCTTAGCTAATTGATAAACAACAGTTTCTTCGGGTGAAATTTCGTTATTATTGATTTTAACATTACCCTTTGGTGGTTCAGTTCTTGTTGGAAGTTTTCTTTCTTTTCTAATCTTAATTAATGTAGAAACTCTCTTTTGAATATATTCTTTAATTGAATCATAGAAATCACGCTCACTATCAAATTTATCGACGTATTCAATCTTATCTAAATCTTCAATCTTAACAGGCTTACCTAAATTATCGACTCTAATTAATTTATCTCTAAGGCCATCTAATAAATCGGAAGCAATCTTGGTAACTTCATAAGGATAAAGACATCTATCATTATGATTCAATGTTAAGAAATAAGCATGATCCCATGTTCTATTGAAATTAACTGGTTTAGCATCACCTTCCATATCAAATGGATCTAAACCATCACCACCATAATTAAATTGGACGATACCATTACTTGAATTTCTAACAGTAGTATCATATTGTGCACTTAAATCTTCCATAGATTTCATTAATCTACGAGAAGTATAACCAGTTTCAGCAGTCTTAACCGCAGTATCGACTAAACCTTCACGACCAGAAATAGCATGGAATAAAAATTCAGGAGGAGTTAAACCAGAGAAGAAAGAATTCCTAACGAAACCTTTGGATTGTGGAGTTTTAGAATTCTTTAAGAAATGAGGTAATGATCTATCTTGGAAACCATCAGGGACACGATGACCTGAAATAATTTGTTGGCCGACGACCGCCACCATTTGTGACACATTTAATGTAGAACCTTTAGAACCACATGTAGCCATAATTAATGGAGCATTCGATTTTTCTAATTCTCTAATACAAACTTCACCGACCTCTTCTCTAACTTTAGATAATAAACCACCAATCTTGGCTTCTAATGTTTGTTCTTCATTACAACCAGGTTGAGTTTCTAATTTACCTATCTTGAATAAACTAATTAAATTATCACACTTAGAATAAGCAGTTTCTACCATTGTTTCCTTCTTAGATTTCAAATCAGAACTTGGAGTAACATCATTAATACCAATTGAGAAACCTCTGTTACCTAAATAACGGGCACATAATTTAGCCATTCTATTCATAGCATTTGCAGCTTCTACAGCACCAAAATCTCTTAAAATGGTATAAAAGACAGAATGTTTCTTACCATCACCTAATGTTGATTTATCCATAACACCACTTAAAATTTGAGAGTTTCTAATAATAACAAAACCGTCATTTGGAGACATTTCATTTGGATAACCTGGAGCAGGTGGAATAAAAGTTTTATTTTTAGCATCAAGATTGATTAAGACATTTGATTTATTGTTTGGTTTGATTAATAAACTGAATAATTGTTTACCGGTCCACATGAATACAGGTTTATAAATAGCAGGTGAAGGTAAATCAAATTGAATATTACCATCAGACATCATTGCTAACATTTGTGTAAAAGTTGCTTTATCATAGAAGGAATCTTTACCAGAAATTAAAAAGGAACCAGTAATGAAATCTTGTGTAGCAGCAATAATAGGTTCACCGGATTTTGGTGTTAATAAATTGTTTTTAACACCCATTAAATTCATTGCTTCAGCTCTTGCTTCTTCGGTTTGAGGAACATGTAAATTCATTTCATCACCATCAAAATCGGCATTATATGGTGTACAAACACATTCATTTAATCTAAATGTTCTCCATGGTTTAATTTTAGCAAAATGTGATAAAATGGATAATCTATGTAATGAAGGTTGTCTATTGAATAAAACAACATCACCATCTTCAATATGTCTTTCAACAATGTCACCTATATTTAATTGTTTAGCTAATAAAGCTCTGTTACCATATCTTAAATTTCTCTTTGCATCTTCATTTGTCTTTAATAAATAATTAGCACCAGGATGAACATCAGGACCATTCATGACTAAGTTTTGTAATTTCTTTTTATTATATCTAGTGACCTTCTCTGGATAAGTTAAAACTTTTGCAACTCTATCAGGAACGGCAACTTCATCAATTGATAAATTTGGATCAGGTGAAATAACAGTTCTACCAGAAAAATCAACACGCTTACCAGATAAATTACCTCTAAATCTACCTTGCTTACCTTTTAATCTTTGACAGAAACCTCTAATTGGTTTTGATGATTTTGCAGTAGAATTTGACATTAATGATGGACTTGCGGAATCAGAGTTAATATACATGGCAACAGCTAATTGTAAATAATCCCATTGCTCCATTAAACTGTTAATTGATATACCTTTTTCAATACCTGCACGAATCATAGATGATGTCCAAACAATTTCTGTAAGTTTAACGGTTAAATCATCTTCATTTGAAGTATTTGTATCAGCCATTAAAACAGAAGGTCTAATACAAACAGGTGGAGCAGGTAAATATCTCCATATATACATTTCTGGTCTACCACCTTTGGAACAATCAATACCTAATAATTCACAGTCACTTGGGGTAATTTGTTTGAATAAATTTAGTACTTTCAAAGGATTTAAATCATCAAAACATCTTTTAACAAATTTTTCAAGATCTGGGTTTGTTTCTAATAAAGCATTAAAATCATCATCCCATTGAACTTTTTCTTCTGCACCTTTTTTACCAATCCATCTAAAAGTATCATGAATAATTTTTAATGCAGCAGGACCTGCACCGGCAGCAGCTTTTTTAACAACACCATTTAATGATCCACATTTTAAACATCTTCTTTGTTTTTTAGCTTGATCTAAAACTTTCTTTAAAATTCTCATTCTTCTTAAATTATCTAAACCTGGTTTTCTTAATTCAGTCAATATTTGTCTCTTCGTAGTTTCATCTAATAATATGGCAGAACATGATTTACAAATGGATTGTAAGACTTGCATAATTGATTTAAAATAACCAACATGGAAGACTGGTAAAGCTAATTTAATATGACCAAAATGACCATGACAAATACTTAAACCACCATGACAAGTAGAACATTCTGCGGATTTTGTAGAAACACCCATACGAGTATCTAAAGCACCATTTTTAACTGGAACTCTACCATTATCTAAATCAAAAAGATTTCTTGTAGAAACTTCAACTTGAGATTGAGCTATGATTTCAGAAGCGGATAAAGCTCCGAACTCTATCCCTGAGATACATTTGGGAGCAATATCAACCACAGACTCTTTCATGGATGTGTTTTATACTTTCTACTGGCTGTTGAAGGACAGTTTAGAGTAAATATCTTGTAATAAAAAAATATCTAATTACGATCTAATTGAATCAAATTAGTAAATTTACACAAAGACAAAAAAAAAATGAAAAGGAGGAAAAAAAAATATTTCTAATCTCACCCGGACATGTACACTGCCGTCGTTTGTATGCTTTTTACTAATATAGGAGAGTTGTTGTGTTTTTTTTTTTTGTTAATAAGTAATTCTATAGTCTTCTCTCTATTTTATTATATTATAAAGTATTATTAGATTATGTATAATTTTTATCATAAATAAATAATTGATTTTTTTAAAAAAAAATCTTTAAAAAAAATTGTTGTTAAGAAAAAAAAAAGGAAAAATAAATTTTAGATTTCCAAAAAGAGAAACTTTTGATGTTTGTTCTACTTTTTTTCTACATACTATTATTTTAATGAAGTATAAGAATTAATGAATCCAACACTATCATTACTATGAGTGAAATGGCGGCAAATTAAGAAATAAGAAATCGGAGATTATAGTATATAGTTTTAAATTTAAAAGAAATTAGAGTAATATAGTTTGAATGCGATTAATTCATTAATTTATAGGAAGAAAATATAAAATTTTATAGAAATTATTTATAATTATTACCCTTTTGTAAGAAATCTAATTCAATTTCTCTAGTCCATTGATCAACGAAATCTAAACCACCATTAAATTGAGTATTATTATTTGAAAACCAATTAAAGACAATATCTGATGGATCTGTGAAAAACTCATCAAACATTTCTTGATTAGCATGTGTAATTTGTGGAATTTCAAATTGTTGTTGTCCTTGAATAGATGATGATGATTGTGGTGGTGCCATTTGTTGTGGATGTTGGGCTTGATAATGATGCTGTGGGTGTTGTTGAGTGGATGGGTATCCATTTTGGTAAGCAAAATTGGATGACTGTTGTTGTTGCTGTTGAAAAGAGCTTGCTTCTCTTTCCATTTCTTCTCTTTCTCTAGCCATTGCCATATCTCTTTCATGTTGTTCTTGTCTTTGTTGAAGTTGTTGTTGTCTAACTCTTTCTTCTTCAAGTACTGCTTTTTCATAATCTAAATTCAATGGAACTTTATTTTGATATGACTTAGATTTAAATTGAGAACATAAATACATTAAAATTGTTGAATATCTTGTACATAAATGTAATTCATCTGGTGTTGCATCTCTTAAAGCTAATGCAGTTTTTTGAATTAAATCAATTAATTCTTCAGATGATATCATTGATAATGATAAAATAGATGAATTTTCACTCGAATCACTTGAAATATAAATTGAAGAATTTAAATTTGTCATCATTGAAGAAGATGCTGAAGTTGTTAAAATTGGTTGTTTTTTAGATTCGGTTAAAGTTAAATAACATTTAACTACAAAAGCCACAGCTTTAATAACTCTTGTTGTCCATCTAACAGGCATATATTTCAACATTTTTAATTTATTAACCCTTTGAATAACACTTAAAATTTCTTTAGCTGCTTTTAAAGCCATTTCAACATATTTTGAATATTTTGTTAATTTATCTAATTTCATTGTACTTGGGTTATTAGAATTTTGATTATTTCCTTTTTCATTATTCATTCCTCCTAAAATTGGTTTTTTATCATCATTTAAAGCTAATGAATAAATATATAATTTAATATAATAATAATCTAAAATCAGCGATTCTCTTTTTAATTTTGAATTTAAATCATTAACATATTTTGAACTTGGTTTTAATAAATATGAATTATGTTTTGAATTATTATACATTTGATTATTATTTGAATTATTAAAACTTACATCAGGTTGAATTAATTGATGATATTTTCTAAACCATTTTTCAAGAATAGGTGTCATGATATCTAGTACCACTAAAGTATCTTGACCATTACCAGGAGCTGATGAAGAGCATGTACCATTTTTAGGTTTTTGATAATAAAAGCATTCATGACATAATTGAAATAATTGAAGTAATTCTAAAGTTGCATGTTGATGTATATCAAAATTTAAACTATTTTCTTCATTAATATCAACTTCATTTAAAGATTGTGATAACATTGATCTACGATTTAAATTTGTACAAATAAAAGTTTCAGCTATATGAGTTGCTAAAAAGACATATGCATTTTCTTCAAGTAAAAAACTTAATCTTGATGCTGTACCGATTAACATAAACGACATCATTTCTGATCTCTTTAAAGCACTTAAACCAGCAAATGAATCTTCTTTACCATTAAATGCTGCTTTATGTTCATCTTCAGAAGTATTTGCATAATCTTCCCATCTCCAATGAATAGCTCTTGGATTCCATTCAGTAAATAATAAAAAAGCTAAAACTGTACCTATTGATCTAGTACTTGTTTCACCCCAAACTGTTTGAGAGATTAATCTTTGACAATAAACCCAAAGTTTTTCATGTACTTCAATATGTTGATTTGGTCTATAAACAATTGGATTTGTAACTTCACCTTCATCTTGATCAAATGGATGATATCTTGCACTAATTGTTAAAATAGCACATAATAATACTGGATATTGGGAAAGGGTATCGGCATCATGTAGATCAGGTGGAATATATGGGAAATATGGATGCATTGAAGTAAAAAATAAAACCACTAATCTTCTTGCTTGTGTTTCATCAAGAATATCATTTGCACTATCACCAATATATTCTATATCTATTAACTTCTTAGAAGGAATTGGATGAACATCTAATGGATTATCAATTGGTAAAACGGAATATCTATATTTATTATCATTATCATAACCGTTACCACCACCGGTAGTTTGTTGCTGCTGGTGGTGTTGATGTTGTTGAGATAACGATGATCTATGTTGAAGTTCAGGTGAAGGTTGATGTTGTAAAGATGCTGAAGATGATGATGCTTTTAATGTTGGTGTATTAATAATATTTTCGGAGTTTTGTTTGGGAACATCCTCGGATAAACTTGCTGATGCAATTGAAGTTGACCTAGATTGTAAAGTTGAATTTGCTTGAGTATTTGCATCAGAATTAACTGGAGGTGTAGCTGAACCTCCTATTTCTTTATAACGAAGTCTTGCGTCTACATTATCTCTTTCATCTGCTTTTGCTATATCACCTGCAATATTAGCTAAATACATAATTGTTGATGCGGCACCATCACTTTTTGCACTAGGTGGTTGCTGTTGTTGTTGTTGTTGTTTTTGTTGAAGATTATCTGTAGAAGGAGCATGTGATAATGGTCGAAGGTTTTCAGAAGACGATGAAGATGAAGTTGAAGATGCAACACCCGCTGCTGATGATGATGAAGATGATGTTGATGATAAACGAATTTGAGTGCCCTGATTTTGTTGATAATTTGATGGATTTAATGGTGGCAAACTTATTGGATTTTCATTAGTCTTAAAAGTATTATAACCATTATTAGGGATATTATTGCTGGTATTATTATACTGTTGAGGTAATGGAACATTATTTTGATTATTTGAAATAGTACTTTGTACTTCATTAATTTGAGAATCAGAAGATGGAATAAGATTAATTGTATTTAAATGACTTAAAGAATTCATAAGTTTTTTTCTTTTACCTATTAATACAGATTTAGCACCACCTCTTCTACTTTGAGCAAATACACATTCTTTTCTTTCTCTTTTACATCTTAAACAAGGAGGGTCATGTGGATTTGAGACTTCCCCCAGGTCACATTTAACTTTTCTTGTTCTGCAACTTAAACATGCCTTGTATAACCTTTTGAATTTTTTAGGTTCTTCCATTGTTAAAAACAAAGTTATAAAGTTATTGATATTACAATTAATTAAAAAAAAAAGAAGGGAAGAAAGGATAAAAAAAGAAGAATAAAAGGAAGTTAAATAAATTAAAGAAAAGGCATTAGAGATAACTAATCAGTTCAGTCATACATGATGATTCATAATCCATTAAATTTATAATTATAAGCGCGATCACCTTTTTATTATTTTTTTTGTATATTACATTTAAAATGAAGTAATTGAATTGAAATTACTAGAAATTTAGTAGCTATATTATTTGCAGTTATATATCTAATAATATCATAAAATATCATATATATCTATTAATTAAATAATGCATGTAATAGAGGTTATAGAAAATATAAGATAATAATAAGTTTTAATTTTTTTTTGTTAATCTACCATTTTAAATCAAATCTAGATGGCAAATTTCTTTGTCCATTCTCGGGCAGTTGCTTCATATTTCTGTGGATCAGTTTTATATATATGAGCTATTTCAGGAACTAAAGGATCATCAGGATTAGCATCTGTTAATAAGGAACAAATTGATAAAAGAACTTTTGAAATTGTAAGAGCAGGAGACCAAGCATCTTTTAAAATATCTAGACAAATATTACCATTTGCATTAATATTTGGATGATAAATCTTTGTAGTAAATGCAATCTTTGGAGGTTTAAATGGATAATCTGTTGGGAAATTGATAGATAAAAAGAAAACACCACCAGCATAAGGAGAATCTGGAGGACCCATTATAGAAGCTTGCCAATGATATAAATCATCACTTAAAGGACCAGCAGAGCATGATGAAGGAGGATCTCTACCTAAATCTGTTAATTCTTTTCTGATTCTTTTTAAAGACATTGTGAATAAATGGATGTATATATATATAAATTAAATAGGAATATAGTATAGATATCTAATCTATTGTAATAATTAAACAATAAAATTAAGCCAAAAAAAGGGGCCAAAAGATAAAAGAGGATAAATCGGTGGATAAAAAAAAAAGTGTATGAGAGTGTGAGTGAATTGGTGGGAAAGGAAACGGAAGGTGCCAGCAGAATCAGAAGAGATTAGGAAACTGGAAGATTCTATTTTGAGATAATAGTGAGAGAGGTTTGAGGTGTAATCATTAAATTCAGGGTCACGTGGCATTATCTATATATCACGTGAGCAGCTTAGTGCCGCTCACGTGATCCCTGTTCGCCTCTCGTCCAATTTTGCATCTTTGCGCCAAAAAAAAAAGGAAAGAAAAAAGAAAGAAAAAACTAATTACAAGTTTTACATCAAAATTTAACTTTTAATACACACTTTAATATAGTTTTTTTAATATACCACTTTTATACCTTACACCCTTTTATTTTTTTAATTTTTGTTATTTGATATCAATCAATCAATCATTTAAATTAACTTAAATACATCCATCCATATAATGGATTTCAAATATTCCTTCCACGATACAAATTCATTTCTGTCTTCTCTTTCACATGCCGTTCTGCCTACGGCTAATGAAAACAACTATCAATCGCCTACTTCAATTAAAGATGATGAATTTATTATCGATTCTTTAAATATGAATTCTAAAAATATTCCTTCAAATACTTCTACTGTTGATAACTTAATTGATGATGATAATATTGATGATTGGTTTGATCCAAATGGTGATACTAATGGTGAACAAAGTGATGACTTAATCTCTCCCGAATCTCAAGTATCCTTATCAAATAATTTAAACCCAACAATAAAAGAAGAATTAGATGATAATATGTTATTCAATACAACTTCAAATACAACTACTACAAATACAAATAATTCTTCTATAAATGATTATTTTTCAAATGATATGGCATCTTCTGCTCATTTAGTTAATAATTCAAATTCAAATGATACACTTAATTCAACTTCAATTTCAAATAATAATTCAATTTATATTCAATCAAAATTAAGTTCTTCAAAGATTAATAAACTTCCTTTATCAAATTCATTTAATAAAAAAGATAGATCTTCTCATAACGTTATAGAGAAAAAATATAGAAATAATATTAATGATAAAATTATTGCCCTTAGAGATGCTGTTCCATCATTAAGAGCTGCTGCAGAAAATTCATCAATATCAATTGATGAATTAGAAGGTTTAGCTCCTGCTGCTAAATTAAATAAAGCAAATATTTTATTCAAAGCAACTGAATATATTAGACATTTAGAAACTAAAAATCAACAATTAATTAGTGAAGTTATATCATTAAGATCTCATTTATCTATGCCTCCACATTTACAACAACAACAACAAGTCCAATCACAACCTCAACATCCACAACAATATCCTCCACAGCCACAACAACATCATCACCATCATCCACAACAGCAACAACAACAGCAACAACAACAACAACAACAGCCTTTATCTCAACAACAATTTCAACAACAAATGTTTAATCCTTATCCACCTCCACCAAATATGCAATTACAATTTAATAAGCAATTTAATGTTGATAATTCTATACCACCAAATAATCATAATAACAACTATTACCATACAAATGAAAGTATGAATACTGGTACTCCACCATTAAATAACAATAGTTATATTCCTTCTACTGCTACTTCAGGTTCATCTCCTTTATCAGATCAAAGATCTTCTGGAAGTACAAATACTTCAAATTCAACACCTGGTACTATTAATAAAGTATTAGTTGGTGGTTTAACAACTATGGTTGGTTCTCAAATGCTTGTTAATGAAAATAATGATTTCAGAGGTTTATCATTTATCCCTGTTCAAAAAGTTTTCCCATTTTTCTTTAAAAATGAATTTAAACCATTCATTAAACTTTCACAATATATTTTATTTTTAGCTGGTATTTTCACAATTTTAAAACCAATATTAGATTATTATTTATTTAGTGAAGATAATGAAAAGACTGCTGTTGTTGTTTCAAGAAGAAATCAAAAGAATGAATTAACGTTAATAGATATTGTTAAAGAATGTTTTAAATCTATTTCTATAAGAGTTGGTATAATTGAAAATTCAAAATTAAAGAATAAATCAAATATTAAAAATTTTAATAAAGAATTTGATTCTTGGTTATCACAAAGATTACAAAATTCAGAAAGTAATAATAATTTAATAAATACTCAATCAACTTGGAAACCAATTTTAAGATTATTTTTTAAATCATTATCAATTAGTAATGTTAAAAATGATAAAGATTTAAATTCAATTATTAAATATAAATTTCAATTAATTATTTTAATTAAAATTACAAATTTTAAAACTTTTAATACTTTTAAAATTAATTCATTATTAAATACTGTTTTAGGTTTTGATAAATTAATGTTATCATTAATGAAAATTAAAGATGAATTACCAAAAGAATCAACAAAATTAAATGATGAATCTAAAATGATTTTAAAATTTATTAATAATGATATGACATTTTTGGATTCAAATGAATTATTTGATAAATTAATTGAAATTTTAAGATTAGATTCTAAAATTTATTCAATTGATTATAATTCAAATTATTCTGTTATTAAAGAATTTATTGAATCATCGGTTGAAAAAGATTTAACTATGATTAATTTACTTTGTTCTTTGAGATCAATTCAATTATTAAAGAAATATATGACTGATTATCTTTCAATTTTAAGTGATTTAAGTGATTTAAATACTATTAAATTTTCTAATTATGAATTATTAAATAGTGAAGATGATTATGACGAAGAAGAAGATGATGAAGAAGAAGATGAAGAAAATTATGAAGATAAAGTTATTGATGAAGATAATGAAAAAATTGATCCGATTGCTCTTAAGAGATTAAAATTAACTGAAATGATTAATAAATTAAACTCTAAAATTAATAATGAAAATTTAATTATTCCTCAATCTAATGAAAAATTATTAAAATGTTTATCAATTTTTAAGAGTTTATTAAATCCAAAAGATGCTACTTCATTAAATCATTCATTTGATATTTGTATCAATGATGCTTCATCAATTATTAATTATCTTGATTCTGTCTCTGAAGATAATTCATCTAAAAATTCAGAAATTGATAAGATTTATAATTTCTCTAATTCTTCTAAATATAGAAACTTGAATTTAGTTTCTGATGATGATAAAATTTTAATTATTTGTTCAACAATTAATTACTATTATTCAAAAGGTGAAGCTGAAAAAATTCAAGGTAGAAAATTGGTCCAATATATGAATTTCTTTTCAAAATTCAAACTCACTGAACCTCTTTCTAATTTCCAATATAATTTATTTAATTCTGATAATAAATTTAAACCAGATTATTGTTTATCATTATTATCATTTATTGCTATTTTCCAAACGTTAATTACAGTATTTGAAAATGATTATCTTTCAAATTCTGAAGAAGAAGAAGAAGAAGAAGAAAGTATTGATTCTGAATTATTAAAATCAAATAAGTTAACTTTAGAAAATGTTTCATCTTATTTAAGACTTTATATTGGTACTTCAACAATTTCTCTTCCAACAATTTCAAATATTAATACCATATCATTAGCAGCATCTAGATTAACTAAACAAGATTCTGTTTCTACTTTGGTTGATACCCCAACTTCTAAATCGTCAAATAAAAAGTCATCTGTTCCAGAAACATCTACTATTAAATCTGTTAGTATGGATAGAAAATCTGCTGCTTCAAGATCATCATCTGGTTCAATGACAACAGTTGTTGATAATAATGATTATATTTCAAATTATAAAAAGTCAACAGAAGCTATGACTGGAAGTCCTGAATTAAATGAATTATTTAAATTTTATTATGCTTCAATTTCTGATTATGATTTAGTTTTATTAAATTTTAAATTAAAATCTAATTTATCACATTCTTTAGTTTGTCTTAATAGAGAAATTACTGGTTATTAATTTCATTACTATTAGTTGTTTTATTTCACATTCTTATCTACTCTCTCCTCTTAACACAATAACATTCCACAACTTTCTTTAAAAATTATATTACTCTTATTCCTTTCCTTTTTCCCCTTTTTTAGTGTGCTTGGTTGATTTCCTCTTCTTTGTTTTGTTTTGTTTATTTCTATTCTATATTTCAAGGTGTTTTTTTGATTTCTGTTCTTATATCCTATATACTATTTTTGTTTTCCCCTTTTTTTATATCGATTTTATGGTTTTCCCTCTTCAGTTTACAATTTACAATTATATATATAGTTACACCTAGGTTTTGTGTGTATTCAATCAAATATTTTTTTACTGTTTTTTTATCTATTTCGTTAGTTAGTTAGTTTTAATATATCTGAGTTTTATTATTATTATTATCATTATTATTATTTAAAATACAGAACTCTATGTAAATTTCTTCAAGAATTTTTTAAGTTTACCCTTTTCTTTATCCTTTAAACTTCCATTACTTGTAATTCTAGATTTATTAGATCTTAAAGAAGATGAGTTACTCTTAACGTGGTTTAATGAACTAAATACTTTATTAGTTGGTTTAAAAATAGATTCATTACCATTATCAATTCCATTATTATTGTTATTTCCTGTGTTATTTGCATCTGTTGTTCCTACTGACTGTGTTAATGTTGATGTTGTTTGAGATACTTCATTATTCTGTGAAGTTGGTTTTTGAACAGGTGATGATAATGTTGAATCGGTTGATTTATTATTATTATTATTATTATTATTTGTTGTTGTTGGTGAATAAATTAAAACTCCATCGGAATCAGTCGTATGCGTATTGTTCATAAATACATTTGATCCAACTTCTAATTTTTCAATTTTTTCTTTTTCTTTGTCTTTATTAATATTAATAGAATTGCTATTATTACTACTTACAAATGATGTTGAAAATGATTGAGCTATTGAATTTCTCTTTAATCCAGCAAAACTTAATTTTGAATTTAATTTTTCAAGAATTCCACCTTCATCTAATTCAGAATTTGATTCACTATCACAATTTTCATTTGTTATAATTTCACCAAATGTTCCTTCTTTTGTTAATTTATACCAAAAGAATTTATCCCTTGGATCAATATAATTTGGATCTAATGGATTTATATCATCTGGATTGATTGGTTTTTCTTGATGATTTCCTGAAAATAAACTATGATGATGGTGATGATGATCTGGAGTTGTTGTTTCTTTTTGAAGTTTTGAATTGGAACGTGATGACATGAAATAAAAATGTTTATTTTTAGAAGATGTTGGTTTATTTGCAATTGATTCACTTGTTATAGTTGGTGTAACTACAATATTTGGTGGTTGCGGTGTCGATGTTGAACTCTTTTCGGTTGTTAATTCTTTAATTATTGTTGTTTCAGATCCAGATGATGAAGAACCAGCTCCAGTTGATAATTCATCATTTAATTTCTTTAAATTTTGAGATGATGATTTAAATGAACCTAAACTAACTTCAGATACTAATGAACCTTTTCTTGTATCTATTAAAATACTATTGGCAGCACTTGAATCACTATTTTCAGACCAAAATTTTTCCTTTGAACCAGACTGTAATTTAACTTTAATCGTATCAGCATCTTGTGTACTAATTTTATCATCTGAAACTTCATTGATATTAATAATTCTATAAAATAAAATATAAGGATCTTCTTGTTCCATTGCTTCTTCAAATGTAATATCTTTTGTCTTTGAACCTCTTGGTTCTAAATCATTAAATATTATCCATTTATCATTTTCATCTATAATTTCTTGACTATTAATTGTATCTGAATCAGTTTCATCACTGTTACTTCTATTTTTGTTATGCCAAATAAATGGATTTTTTCTAGTAACTGAAATATAATGACCATGATGAACATTACTACCTCTATGACAAATACAACTTTCTAATACTAACATAAATGAACCAAATGGTGCAACGTTTTCAGTACTTCTTTCAAAATTAACTAAACCCGGTTTAGATGGTAATTTATCTTCAGCAATAAAATAAGGATATTTAATAATTTGTGGAATATCAATTTTTCTTTTAATTTTATGTGAAGTACCTTTATTATCCCAAATATATCTTTTTAAACAAATCGGTACAATTGGTCTTTTATCACCATATCTTTGTTCAAATCTAGAATCTTCAGGAATTTTTGGTAAGTCACCTTCTATTGTATTGCTTCTAATATATTTATTTCTATAATATTGTTCATGATTTTCAGGTTTAAATTTAATATTTGGATCGGTATAATATGGTAATAATTGTAAAAACATCCAAGCGGGTAAAGTAACTTCATTATTTGAAAAAGATGATGTACGTTTTGATAGTTTTAAATTGCCGTTATTATTAGTATTGGCAGCTACATTATTTAAAACACTAACAATAGTTGATGATCTTGTTCTTGAAACTTCTGAAAATGCACTAACTTTTGAAATAGATGGTCTAACTGGTGATAATTTAGGTGATAATGAAATTGTATCACCTTCTTCTGCAAGAAATACATCATCATCTTTTTCATCACTTAATACAATTCCTGATTCATTACCTATATCTTCAATATGTGATGATTTAGATTTAATACCATCAATTGCTTCATATAATGAATCTTCACCTGATTTAATAGTTAAATTTATTGATGATGAACCACTTGATAATGTTGGTGAATTAGGTCTAATAGAAGAAGAACTTAAATGTTGTAAAGAAAGATTTTGATGTGGAAATTCATTAGGAGATGATAATATAGGTGATATTATTCCTAATCTTTCATATTCAAAATAATCTGATAATAATTCATCAGCTTGTTTAGAATCATCTTTAACAATTGGTTTTGAAATTGGAGAATGTTGAGATTCAAGTACTGATGGAGCTGATTTTAATCCATCTAAAGTATTCAAAGTTTCTCTTCTTTTATCTAAATGTCTCTTGACTGTAATACTATTGTTAAAATACGAATTTAAACATTCTTCTAATGCTATTGGATCTTCTTCAGATTTTTTGTCTTTTTCCGTTTCTTTTTCCTTTTCTTCTAGTGACGATGATGATTCTTCTTTTATTGGACCATTATCTGTATAATTTATTTCTGTTGGGATTGAAATTAATAAAGCTCTTTCTTCAACTAATCTTAAATCATCATTAAGATTCATTTTACCAGCATGAATAATATCTAATTTAATAGTTAACAAAGGTAATGAAAGACAATTTGCAAAAAATTCAAAAAATTGTAAAGCATCTTCCTGTCTATTACTTAAAGTTAAATCACAACCTAAGTCATAAAATGATATACATAATTGTTTCATTATTTGTACGGATATATATTCCCCTGATCTTAATAAATTAACAATAAATCTTAATAATATTTTTAATTCATTGATATTTTTCTTTAATTCAGGTGCAACTTCTTCATCTTCTTTATTATTATAAAATTCAGTTTCATCAAGTAAAAAATCTAGAGTATTATTTGAATAAAATAATGAAACTAATAATGAATCTAAATAACAAATAACTGAATGCCAATTATCCATACCAATTAAAGGTATTCTTTTATCTATATTTGATTTATTATTGGCATTTCTGTATTTTCCGTTGGCTGATATCATATGACCTTCTTTTGAAAGATGCCAAAATCTATAATATTTATACAAGATATTAACATTAGAATTAACAAAATTAGTTAAGCCTAAGATTTGAATAAAACTAGCTAATTCTCTTTGGGTAATACTATCTTTAGCTAAACTTTTTGAATGCAAAGTTGTGATTATATTAGTAACAGATTTAAGTAATTTAATTTGATCAGAAGTTAATTTTATCACAGCAAGTTTTGGATCTCTTGGATCAATCAGTAATGGACCGTTATAATCTGATTTACCTTTCATTATGAGATATATATGTAAAAAATTGATATACTAAAACAACAAAGAAGAAAAGTTTTTAATAAAAAAAATGACACAAAACGAAATGAAAAACAATAGATGCAATGTAAAAATAGAAATATTTAGAATCTAAAAAATCAATTGAATTAATTAGACTGATATAAAATTAAATAAACCAAAACAAACCAGAGAATTTAGCAAATAATAATAAAAAAATGAATGAATTAATGAATTAATTAATGAATGTGTGGATATATGATTGTTCTTTGCCTCGAGTATACACTATTTTACTAGACACAATAGAATATAGTTTATAAGAGAGGGGAAAGAAAAGCAGTTACCGGGAATAAATGGTATACTGTTATAATCAAATGCAGATTGAAAAGTGACGTGATATGACAGATATCAAATTTTGAAAAGGCTGTAGCATATAAATAACGGACTATTATGGATAAATTAAAGAAGGATATGAAAAGGCCAAAGGGTTCTCTTTCCCTTCCTTGTACATTTGTCTTCTCGACCAATATCTTACTGAGATAAGCGCCCGTTTATGGGCGGTGAAATGGCTTCTGCTGTGAGATCACGTGGGAAAGCTCTTTTTTCTTTATACATACTCTCTATTTACTGCTCTACTTTATGTATTAAAATAAATAATCAACTAAAGCATGAAGATTAGTTTTAATTCTTATACTTAATCTCTGTTTAGATTGTTGTTTTGATTTTTCGGTTTTTTCTTTTTTCTTTTGTTGTTGGTTTTGAATAATAGTTTTTGAAGATCCTTCTAAAACTGAATGAACATGGAAAGTTGATACAGATTTAGATGATTTACTTTCTTGTGGACTTGTCTTTATTGGATATGCAGGTTGCGGTGGTGGTATAGGTAAATATTTTTGTTTTATTTCATGGTCATCATATTTTGATTGAGATCCAGGAAATAAAATATTGACTAAATCTTCATTTTGTTTAATTATACGATTATTCTTTTTAACATCTAATGCAAATTTTTCTTTAACTAAATAAGTATCATTAACTTCAGGAAATAATTTAATTCTTTTATTCTTATATTGATGTGTTACTTTATATAATAATCTTTGTGTAACACTTGGACTAACATCAACATTGAAAAAAAATCTATTATTTAATGCGAATTGATCTTCATAACAAAAAATTATTTCATATTCTTTTCTTGGTGTTATAATAGAATTAACATAAGGATTATTAGATTCAAATAATGGTACTAATCTATCATCAATACTTGAAAAATAAGTGATATGTTTTAAAAGATCAAAAATTTCGGGTGTTAAAAAATTTGAATTTAAATCATTACTTAATAAAATTGGTAATCCAGTAATTGGATTAATTCCCATATCTGAATTTTCAAAATATTCTAATATAAGAATTTCATCAGCTTTAACCATATTTTTATCTTGATATTCATCTTCTTGTCTTAATGGGATAATTAATTGGCCAATTTCAAATGGAATACCTCTTGAATCTACAATATCAAAAGGATTGACTTGATCAATTGGTCCCGCCCACTCAATATATGGTTCTTCGTAAGTCTGATCAATTGGATTTAAAGATTCAAATACTTTAAAATAATCAGTAGTATATAAAGGATAAACATATGGAGAAATAGATGATGTCCAATATGGAATGGTTTCATTATCATGTGATGGTAATAAAGCTGCAAAAAATTTAATTTCCTTTTGTGTTAAATCTCTATCAATTCTAGCTAATGCAGTACCTTGTAATTTTTCAGTATCAGTTTTTAATCTTGTACATTGATTAAATTTAACTGGAACAACAGCATATTCATAACACCATTGATTTAAATAACAATATAATTTAATATAAACTTGTAAATAATGTTGTGGATCTCTTTTATAAAAAATTCTACCTTTTTTCTCAAAATAAGCAGAAGTTGGATCTAATAAAAAGAAAAAATCTGGATTTTGATAATCAATAAAAGGTAATGGTGGTAAATTTTTAACAACCATATTAATACCTTCTGATAGTTCTTCAGCAAATCTAAATTCAAATTCATTTGGACGATCATTTGCAACATTACCATCATTGCCTTCTAAAGTTTCTTTATTTTCACCAAGTTTTTCCATAACTATATTATGTAAAACTTCACCATTTGGATATAAAACTTTTGTCCATTCATGAATATTATCTTCTTCAAAATTATAATATTCTGGAAATACATCAGTTGATAATTCAGGTACTTGAAATGGTAATTCACCCATTATATTACCATCATTATCAATATTAAAATCTTTTAAACTAAAATCTTTTGTTGTTGTATGTGTAGCAATTGACATTTTTTTATTGATAACTAATAATACTCAAGTTATTTATCAAATATTATTCTCCTTTGAACAAACTAAGAATACGCTAATCATAATAATATTAATAAAAAAAGGAGCAAGATCCAGTCATATTTATATCATTTCCAAATCTATAATCTGTTCTGAATCAAAAACAGAACCTAAAATTATTCTCAGATACAAACTTGTCTTTTTCAGGAATTTTTTGAGATTTGAATGGGTGATAATCCTATCTTATATGCATGATAAATGTATAATAACTTCTTTTAACTATGTTATACTTGAAAACAGAACATCATCGACATTGTCGTTTAGATCTAGAGTTGTTTGAATCTTGTAAAGCGAAGGGAGAAGGCAAAGGGAAAAACTTATCGCTTAATTTTTTTCGGACTAAAAAAGCCTTTTTTTTCGTTTTGTGATTTTTACTTTTAATTTTTACTAATAATATTTGATAAGACATAAATAATTTTTTGATTGGTATTTTTGAAAAAAAAGACAAAGAACATAAACTATAAAAGGTAAAGGTTCATAAGGACATAAATAAAAAGAATCAAAGCCATGGGACACGTTAAATAAGACATAAAGAAAAAGAAAAGAAATAACACAAAATAAAACATAACAACGACACACACACGAATATAAAAATAAAGGAAAGAAAAAGAATAATAAAAGTATATTAATAAATGTTTTTTTAAATGAAAAATAACTCATTAATTATCAGAATTCCAAAAATCAACAAGTTGTTTTTTAATTAACCCAATTGAATGATTAAATCCTGTTGATTTTTCTAAATTGCATAAAAGATTTAGAACAACTTTATGTTCATTTGAACTTGTTATTAATTTACTTGAAATTAAAAGAGTTTGTAGAATTAATCTATTTAAACTTTGTAATTCTGGATTAAGTGATTTAGTATTTGATTTTGGAATAGTTACTAAATTACTACCAATAATTTGTTTTGCATGCCAAATTTGTGATTTTGAATGACAATCAAACATTGGTGTATCATTAATACTTGGAGAATTAGTTGCTGTTGTTGTGGTGGTGGAAATTGATGAACTTGGAGATGATGATGGTGATTGAGCTTTTTGAATCTTGAAAATTCTTGGTTTATTTTGTAACATAAGAATACAAGACATATGATAAATTTGATTAGATACAGATGCATTGATTGAAGGGTATATGATTTTAGAAAATGAATATGAAGATGAAGAAATAATAACATTCATTGATTTTGATTTTTCTTGATTCCAATTATTTAATTTATTCCAAATTGATTTCCAATTATTATTAAATTTTTCATCATCTTGAATTAAATCCATTGATGAACTTAAATTTAAAACTTGACAACAAATAAATAAAATTTGTTTCATATCTGATAATTTTGAAATATCAAATTCTTTATCAAACCAATCTTCAGGTGTTAATAAAGGTAAATGAAATTCTAAAATTGAACATAATCCAATATCAATTTTAACAAATGACCAAAATAAATTTCTTTCAATAAGATTTGAATTTGATCCATTGATTTTAAATCCATTAAATAAAGTTTTAACATTCATTAATTTATCAAATTGATTTTGAGGTTTGCAACTAAATATTTCAAATATACAAAGTAAATAGCAAGTTATTATTGTTGATAATGAAGGTGAATTTACATTTGCATCGTTATCTTCACCATCAGAAGTTTTTCTTTTGTTTTTGTTATTATTATTTGATTTAATTAATGAAGTTAATTGATGTAATGAATAATTGTATAATAATATTGTCTTTTCAGAACCTGTATAAGAATCATCAACAACTTCTAAATATCTTGACGATAAAGCTAAGATAGCATACTTAAGAGCTAATCTATCATTGTTGTTGTCGTTGTTGTTGTTATTAGCATTATTATCATTATCATTATCATTATCATTATCATTACTACTGCCAGCAGTAGTAGTATTACTATTAGATTCTAAATCGCACATTGATAAAATTAATGAATTAAAAATATTTGAATTTGAATCATTAATATCATCATCATTAAAACCTTTTAGTATTAATGAAACATTATTAACATATGAATTTATTAATAATAATAAATCATCATTTGATAATTCGGGTTCTAACATTGATGATTTATCAGTGAAAAATTCAAAAGTATTTTCATTATTTGGTAATTGTAATGAGCTATCTTTTTCAATTGTTATTGCAGTAGCTAATGAAATAAAATCAGTTAATTGATCATTTAAATCATAGAATTGAATAATCTTTTCAATAGCAGTAGTATTATCAGCACCACCATTATCACCACCTGAAGCATCACCAGTAATATCATTACTATTATTATTCATTAATTTTTCATCTGGATTAAATTCAGCAAAATCTTCAATACTCATCACAGAATCACGATGTTCAAAATCATTATATTCATCTTTTTTCAAAGATAAATCAGATGATATTGAAGAAGTTGAAGATTTAGAAAGTGTTGTGTTAGAAATTGTGTGGTTGTTATTAGAAGAGGAAGAAGTAGAAGAAAAATTTGAAAGAATATTATTTGAAAACATACCAAAACCTAAAGATAAAGGATCAGAATTTGTTGTTGTAAATTTATTTATATTATTAATTGAATTTTGTAGACTATTAACTTGTTGATCTAATGGCTCAAAATTAAATAATGGAGAAAATGCAATTTCATCTTCTTTTTTAAGACCAGATGATGGTGTATGAATGGTACTGCCATTAATATTATTAGTACTATTGTTAATAGATTGATTGTTTAATAAAAATGGAGATGATGAACTTGATAAAGAATCATAAACACCTAAATCTGTATTTCTTCTCTTTTGTTGTTGGTTTGAAATATAAGTTGATAAAAAATTATTAAAAATATTTGAACTTGAATTTGAATTTGAATTTGCTAATAAATTAGTTGAACTATTATTGTTAATATTATTTGGAAAATTAAAACCAAAACTTGAAGAATAAACTGAGTTTGAATTACTTGAATTTGAATTTGAATTTGAATTACTTGAGTTTTCAAAATCAGAATAACTTGCTCTTTTTAAAATATAATCAGGTAAATTATGATTTTGAATTTGATAATCTTTAAATGAATTATTAACAAAAATATTTTTTTTAATATCTTCAGGCCAAATACAATCTAAACCTTTTAATGTACAAAAATCACATTTTGGATTTCTATTTTCATCACATTTTTTATGTTTGCCACGACAAGTTAAACAACCTGTTCTTACTCTTCTTTTTGATAAAGGAGTTGTATTTGGTTTTTCTTTTTTAGTCTTTCTTGGAGCTTTTTTTCTTTCAGTAGTCATGATTGATTGATTTATATATAGTAATAGTATAAAGTATAATAGTTATAATAATAATATAAATAAATATAGCAACACAAAATATTCCTAATATGGAAAGGAAATACAAAATCGGAAATAAAATAGAATATACAAAATACAGAAAATGAAAATGAAAAAAAATCAAAAATCTGGGGTAAAGACACTTTAATATATAAAACAATAAAACGATAAAAAAATAAAATGTGGGGAATGACTTAGGAAATGATAATGAGGGGATAAAGGAATTAAAAATAATTGGGAATGTGTGTTTTGAAAATACAAGAGTAATAAACGGTTGGGAAGTAAGGGGAAAGGAAAAAAATTTTATTGGAGAAAAAAGATATGTCAGTTTTTTTTCAATTAATCGAACCAATGATTAAGCTTGCCGTGATATCCAAAACTTTTTTTTTCATTATTTATTTTAATTTGAAGTATTGGCAGTGCACCAAAACATTACAAAAAGGGGGGTGTATCGCTTTTGGAAATAAAGGTTGACAATATCCGGCTTATGACAATGTTTATATGGTGGGTGTGGGTGATATTAGAGATGGATCATTAAAGGCCGTTTCTATCCTCGCCGCGTGCCGTGCCTTTTATTTGTGGGGGATTTACGGCTTCCGGGCTTTCTCGTTACCCCAGATTATTGTACTCTTACCTCGTATACTATACTGGGCCCAGGGGCTAAGTTAAAAAATTACATGGCTATTTTTAATTTCTTACAGTTTTATTTTATAGAATAAACGGTTCATGTCCTAAAAACACACACACGGGTGGATTTTTTTTAAAAGAAGTGTAATCATAAGATTTATACACACTGGGTGTAAGAAGTTTAAATTAAGTAGCCAATAGGGTTTTCAAGAAATCGTATTAACATCCGGAATATCCACACCCACCTAAAAAACCACATACTTAACACACACCCTAATATGTTTGCAGGTGTCTTTAAAAGAAAAAAAATTGTTTTTGTAAAGAGGCTTGTTAAAAAGAAAAACAAGGTTTTATTACATTTTATTACTAATTTCTATTATATTCTAGGTCTTTTTAATGTATATGTCATTCCATTTCCCAACAAATATAAAACCGTATATACTTTTATTGTTTTATTATTATCATATCATTATACTGTAATATATTTGTTTAATTGCTTATTTTATTTAACCATACATCAATAAAGATCATTTATTTCCCCCACCTTCTAATTTCCTCTTTAGGAACCGAGGTAATGGAAGGGCCCAAGCACTTTGTTGAATTTTTTTGTGAGAGTATGAAAAAAAGCTTTCTTGGATTTTTTTTTTTGCTATTTTTCTTCCTATGTGTACTAAATCCTATGTGGGGAATTGAATAATAATTACATCATGTATACATATTCTTTTTGTTGATGTTTATTATATAACCTATATAATCCAAAATAATGTCAAACATGGGGTTCGGAAATCCAAAAGCAAAAGAAAAAATCATTCAAAAACCTTACTACTTTTTTTTCTTGACTTTTTTCTTACCCCATATTATTTAACCCTATTAGGAAGAGACAGAATATTAAAAAGGATCAGGGGTGTGTTTTTATTTTTTTTAGTAAATGTGGAGTAAACGGAAGTTTGTTAAATCTTCGTTCCGATTGATTATTCATTTAATATATATGACATCAACGTTTGTTAATCCTTTCTTCTTTTTTAACTTTAATAGATCGATGACTATTTAATTGTATAACCATAAAATGGTCAAATGGAAGTATTTTTATTCCGGACTCCTTTCCTTTTACCTATTTTGATATCTTTTAATCAGTCATCCACTAATTACCGATAAATTCAATAAATCTTGAACATTAAATACTTCTCTTCCCATTTAGATTAAAATTATAGATTTATTATTCTCTTAAAAATGTTTTTTATTCGATTACTAAATAAATTAAAATTAATAATAATAAATTTCTTTCATAAAAATATTTAAATTAAATAAAATAATAAAACTAACTAAAAATAAAATGAATAAATAAAATGGGGATTATATAATTATTTCACTAAAACTAACTAAAAAAAGAATTCTTTCTTTCCTGATTTAAAACAAATTAGATTAGATTATAATCTATTTTCTTGGTGATGAGGTTTATCTTTTAAATCAGTAAATTCATATAAGATACTTGGATCATTTTGAACTTGTTTAACATATTTTTCAACTTTAGTTGCAATCTTTGCAGGTTCAAATCCAAAGTATTTATAAACATCTTCAACCGGTAATGATTTACCAAATGTATTCATTGTATAACCAGCTGTAGCATACCTTTCCCAACCATAAGCAACATAAGCTTCAATCACAACAGATGGAATACTTTCGGTTCTCTTTAATACTGATCTTCTATAACCTAAAGATTGTTCATCAAATAATCTTTGACATGGCATAGAAACAATACCAACATTTAATCCACGTTGTCTTAAAATCTTAGCAGTTTTAACAGCTTGTTCTAATTCTGAACCGCAAGAAATTAATTGAACATCTAATTTCTTATTTGAATTACCAGCTTCAAAAATATAACCACCTCTCTTAGCTTTTTCAGCACTTGAAGTACCTGGATATTGAGCAACTTCATGTCTTGATAATGAAAATAAAACAGAATATGGTAATTCAATTGCCTTTTCCCATAAACCAATAACTTCACTTGCATCAGCAGGTCTAATATAATAGAAATTTGGCATTGCTCTCCATAAAGCACTTTGAGCAATTGGTTGATGTGTTGGACCATCTTCACCAGCACCAATTGAATCATGAGTAGCAATATGAATAACTTTTAATTCTTGTAAAGCAGCCATACGTAATGAAGCAGCAGCATAAAGGTAAAACATATAGAATGATGAAGTAATTGGTAAAAAGGTACCTTTATTAAATGCAGCCATACCATTACAAACTGATGACATACAATGTTCTCTAATACCAAATTCAATATATCTACCATCAAAATCACCTGAGAAACCACATTGAGTTGCTAATTCTGGTGTAGCAAAATATTTAACACCAGACCATGGTAAATCAACAGAAACAGATAAATCAGCAGAACCAGCAATAACAGATTTAATATCTTTACCAAAAGCACGAACACATTGTCTAGCAGTGGTTCTTGTTGCAGTTGGTTTAGTTGGTAAATCTCTAGCATTAGTTGATGGAACTAAATCTTTCCAGTTACTTGGTAATTCACCTTTAACTCTTGATTTAAATTCTTGAGCTAATTCTGGGAATTCTCTTGAATAATCATCAATTAATTTATTCCAATTAGAAACTAATTCATCACCTTTCTTTGGAATATCACTAAAGAATTCATAAACTTCATCTGGGAAATAATACTTTTGAGCTGGATTAAAACCATATTTAATCTTTAATTCTCTAATACCATCTTCACCTAAGTTGTTACCATGAGCAGCGCAATGATTTTGGAAAGCAGCATCAGTACCAATAATAGTTCTAATATTAATAAAAGTTGGTCTTGATTTTTCTTTCTTGGCTAATTCTAAAGCTTTAACAATAGTTGCAACATCAGTAGCACCATTTTCAACTTCAATAACATTCCAATTACATGATCTAAATTTACTTGAAATATCTTCAGTATTAGCAATATCAACTGAACCATCACAACAAACTTGATTATTATCGTATAAGACAACTAAATTGTTTAAACCTAAATGACCTGCAAATGAAATAGATTCTAAAGCTGGACCTTCTTGTAAACAAGCATCACCAACAATACAATAAGTAGTATTATTAACAACTTCATAACCTGGTTTATTATATAAAGCAGCTAAGTTTTTAGAAGCAATAGCAAGACCAACAGAATTTGAAATACCTTGACCTAATGGACCAGTAGTAACTTCAACTGCATCATTTTCAATTTCTGGATGACCAGGACATTTTGAAAAATAATCAGATGAATGATAAGACTTTAATTGTTTAACAGTCATTGATTTTAAACCAGTTAAATGTTGAAATAAATATTGGAAAAGACAAACATGACCATTTGATAAAACAAATCTATCTCTATTAAAGAAAGTTGGTTCATTTGGAGAATATTTCATAGTATATTTCCATAATGCAATACCCATTGCAGCCATACCCATAGCTGAACCTGGATGACCACCTTGATATTGTTCGACTAAATCCAAGACGTAACAACGGAATGCCCTCATTGTTAAGTCATGAATTTCATCATTTTGAGAAACTGCTCTTGAAATTGCTGCCATCTTTGTAATAGTTTTTGTTTTTTGTTTTTTTTAGTTAATAATAATAATTAATCAATTAATAAAAGATAGACTTATAGAATTAATTATTACTAATAAGAAAAAAAGTTTTATTAATTGAATCATTTTTAAAAATCAAGGGAAATGTTGAAGGATTTAAATAAAACACTTTTTGGAAATAATTTAGTCTATTTTGAGTATTTTGATTTTCTTTTCTCCAACAAAAAAGCCAAAACCGACACCCACACCCAAAAACAATTAAAAGAAAACCCCCAACATAGGATAATTGTTTTCAGGGTGTAATTTTATTAAATAAATGTTTTTACTTGTTTGAAAAAAAATTGATCCATAAACTCTGATTGATCAAAAGTTTATTAGAGAGGGGTATAAAAAAAGTTCCATTTGACCCCAATAGAAAACAGGGGTGCATAATCAAAAATAACCGATGATTAAAAAGATCCGGATCTGTTAATTGGACAGGGCAAATACATATAAATAAAAATAATTTACCCCAGATTTTACCCGATGGGTAATGAAAAATTCGTATCTTTTAGGCTAATAAATTTATTAAGCGCTGAATGTATTTTGGGTTACCTTTTTTCTTGGCTGTGTAGTGGTTTAGTGGTGTGGTTTTAGTTTTGGATATTTTCTTTTGAGGTGTAAGGTGTGTAACACGGCCTTGAAAAATATCATAAAACACTTTTGAAACATAATAATTAAACAGGAATATTATGGCTAAGTTTATTTATAAAACTCTAAATATTTTATCAACTTATTATTATTCTTTTTATAAAATAATATAAAACATTATATATTTACATTTACATCTTACATTATTCCATTTATTCGCCACCTTTGCTACTTAATTAAATAACAGAAACAAATTTTTAAAAAAAAAATAGAATGTCCTGGTCAGGTTTTAAAAAAGCCGTTAATAGAGCTGGTGCTCAAGTATTATTAAAAACAAATAAACAATCAATTGAAACAGTCGATGTTAAATTCAATCAAAATGAAGAAAATTTTGAAAAATTAGAAAAATTAACATTAGAATTGGATAAAGAATTAAATAGAGTTATGGATTATTTTAGTGAAATTACTGAAATTCAAACAAATTTAATTAAAACTATTGATTCATTTTATGGTAGTTACTCAATTGAATATGGTTATGATAAAAAAGTTGAAACTGCTAGTGCATTAATACAAGATAATGAATCAAGTAATAGCAATGATAATGATAATAATAATAATAATAAAGATAATGATAATAAACCAGATATACGAACATTAATTAATAATCGTGATGGATTATCATTAGAATATTTAAAATTACTTTCAAATTTAAAAGAAAAAGTTATACCTGAAATGTTAGAACCTTATCAAATAACGGTATTTGACCCAATTAAACAATTAAAAGATTATAATGTTGAAATTAATAAACTTATTAAAAAAAGATATCGTAAGAAATTAGATTATGATTCAATATTAACAAAATTTTCCAAAATTCAACATGAATATGATGAATTAAATAATCAATTAAATAATATTGGTATTGATGATGATTTACAATTACAATTAGATAAAGTTACAGAAAAATTAAATAAATTAAATCCAAGTTATACAGAAACAAAAGAAATTTATGATGATTTAAATAATTCATTAAAAGAAGAAATTGAAAAGTATATTTCATTAAGACTTTCAATAATTGATCCAATTTTTGAAAGTTTTGTTAAAATTCAATTGAAATTATATAAAGATTTAAATTCAAATTTATCAAATTTAAAAAATTCATCATCAAATTTACCTTATTCAATTGATTCATTAACTAGAGAAGAATATCGTAATGGTAATTTGGATAAATCATTAGATACAATTTTAAATAAAATGAAACAACTTGATATTACTACTATGTAAATATATATATTACTTTTTCTAAATATCACCTCCAAAACCAACAGGTAAAATACTTAAAGAATTTAATTTTGAATTATTAGGTAAAACACCCATAACTTTATAAATTGAACCCATATCTCTAATACCTTTACCAGTTAATCTTTCATAACTTTTTAATAAATTTTGTTCTAATTCATCAAATTCAATTTCAGCATCATCTTTGCCATCTTTTGATTTATTTTTAAATTTATCAAATTGTTTTTCTAAAATTTGATCAAGTCTAAAATTTAATCCCATTGAATTTAACCAATCACCTTGTTCTGAAATATATGATTTACAATTAAAATAATCTTCAAATAATTCTTTAATATTTTCAAAATCAACATCACTTGATAAATCAACATTACCAGGATTACTAAAAGGATCAACTAATTTATGATTTTTAATACCACGTAATGATTCACGTGGAATTGAATCAGATGGTCCATAATCAATAATTAATCCACAACCTAATTGATAATCATCTTCTAAACTTGAATTAATTAATTCTGAAATTATTGAAACATAATCATAAGTTTTAAAACTAACTTCAACTGTAGAATTTTCTAATAAATCTTTAAACCTATTTAAAGAATTTAAAAATGAACAATATGGAGTTAAATGTGGTGATAATACAAGTTTAAATTCTGGTGAATTAGAAGAAGAAGATGAGGGAGATTTATATGTTGTAACATTTGGTAAATCAGTAATTATTTTTGAGCGATCATTAATATCAACAAGATATTCTCTCCAACCTTTATTTGTCATACTGAATTTATTAATTGGTAAAGCATCAAAAAATTCATGAGCCATTACAAAATTAATATATTTATATTTTTCATCTTTTGATATTAAATCTTTTAATTCTTTTTCATTATTAACCCAATCAATTTTATTATTCCATATTGTTAAATTATCTGTACCATCTAAACATAAGGTTGATTTTTGTTCATTTTGTAAAACTTCTGAAACTTCAACCATTATAATTTCAACTTTATTTTTTTCACCAATAAATCTATTTAATACACGTAACATATCAAACATTAAAGTACCTCTTCCAGGACCAAATTCAACAATTCTAATAATTTTATCATGAATATTAAATTTTAATTCTGATTTTTTTTTTTCGATCATTGAAATTTGTTTTAATTTAGTTAAAAAAATTGAAAAATACCAAAGAGCACAAATTTCACCAAATGTTGAACTTATCTCTGGTGATGTAACAAAATCAGAATTTAAATTTTGTTTATCATTTGAATTTAATGGATCTCTTGTTGTATAATAACCATATTTTGGATCACTTAAACATTCGGACATATAATGACTTAATGATATTGGACCAGTAGTTTTAATTACTTCCTTAAGAATACTTGAAAGTTTATTATCAGAATTTTTAAAATCATTAGCAAAATTTGATTTTAATGATGATACTGGTGAATCATTATTGTTATTATTATTATTTCCATGGCTACGTGAGGGTAAGAATGTGGAGAAACTTAATTTTGATGATTGAAGAACTAAACTCTTAATAAGAGACGTTGTCCTAATGACTGGCATTATCTATATGTATACTTATTTGTATATAATGTTTGTTTAATAAGTTAATAAAGATAAAGAAAAGAAAAAGGATTAATGGTTATTTTACCCCACTTAAAAAATATCTGAAAAGTTTCCTTATTTTTTTTTCATTGCCCGAAACTCCGGTTTGTGGTCTTTTTTTTTTGGAATTTTTATTTATTTTGATTTTAATTAATTGATAGTGGTCGCAATGTATCTGATCAACAAACGATATATATATATATATATAAGACAATCACTACTATCAATGATCAACGATCATCAACCATCAATTTATCACTCATAGTTAACGAAAGAGAAATACTTACATAACCACAAAAGAGACATGTGGACGATCGACCGCGAATCTTGAATTTTTTGTGTTTTTATTTTGTTTGTTTACCTTTTCTTTTGATCTACTTTATCTTTTTCTATTTCTTATCTTACTCTTTTTATTTTATATAGAGAGATAGAAAAGTACTTACAAAATAATATGTCAGTTAATATCGATACATCAGATCATATAGGTAAATATTACCTTGCATATATGAATGCAGAACAAAAACTTCAAAACTTTAAAAAACAAGATGATTATAGAGTTAATATAAAAAATAAAATTTCACAATGTATTGAAACTTTGAAAGTTATTGATTCAGCTGAAGAAAGAAATACTACACATTTGAATAAGATTAAAGATTTACGTAGTAAATTAAGAGTTGCTAAAAATAATTCATTATCGTTATCATCCTCATTATCTAATTCTAATTCTGATAGAAAAGATAAAAAAGATATGTTTTTATCATCAGCTTTAATAAATAGTCAATCTGATGATAATAATAATAATGGTAATAATTCAGTAGCTTTATTACAAAATAAAATTAATCGTCTTACAATGCAACTTAATGTTATTGAAAATCAAAAGAAAAATTCAGATAAAGTTGCAAAAGATTATAAAACAATGTATGATAATTTAAAAAATAATATTAATAATAAATCTTCAAATACAAATGATAAATTTAAAAAAATAAGTTCATTATCAATTTCACCAATTATGACAAGAACGATGACTGGTCATTGTACTTCATCTCCAAGACCTTTACCTAATAGTAAAGGCTCTAAAATTCCATTACCTTCACCTTCAAGAATAAGTATTTTATCACCAATGAATATACGAACTTCAACACCTAGTTTAGATATGCTTAAACAAACAGTTATGAATAATAATAATAATAATAATAATAAAACCAATAATTATGATCAAACAGATGATATTATTGTTTCAAATGAATTCAATAATGCAGATTCACCATCAAGAAAAGCTCCAATTTCACTTACAGATCGTAATTTAAGTATTATGACATCATATAATTCAACATCAATTGATGAAGAAGATAGATCTACTGTTGCAGAGATTACAATTGATAAAGAAAAAAATAAAGGTAAAAAAGTTCTTAAAAGAAAATTACATAAAGTTATTACTGATTCACCAATGAATAAAAAAAAGAAATTATCAGATCCTTATGATTATGATGATGATGACGAACAAGAAGAGAATCCAATTTCAGATAATGAAAAGGAAAATGAAATTGATACCATGATTCAAGAAAAGGAAGAAACTAATAATAATAATGATGATGATGAATTAGAAAAAACATCAAATGAAACAGAAAATCCAAATATTGATGATATTCAAGATAATATTTTAACTAAAAAAATGAGTATTGTTAAAAAACAAAAGAAAGTAACAAAGAAAAATAAGAATAAAAATAAAGGTAATACATCAATAAAGCCTGCAGCTAATATTAGTCCTTTAAAGAATAGAAATGTTAATCTTCAAAGAAGTATTTTCAAATAAAAAATATTATGATAAAACTTTTTTTTCTATAGTGTAACATAGTTCACATATATTATGTAAATAATAAAAAGACAGTAAATTGATTAAAATTAAATAGTTTTAAATGCTATAATTGAGTAATTTCCAAGTTGAAAATAAATAAATCCACCAACCTCATGACTAAGATAAGTACCAAAACTTTTACCAACAACAACATTCCAACTTGTACCAAATTCCTTATCTAATTCTTTTTTAATTATACTTGCTCTTTCAGCTGATTCTAAACTTGATCCAAATGCCTTTTGAGTGATTTTAAATACTTGTTGTTTCATTTCTTCTGGCATATCAGTTGATTTAACAACAGCTATTGAAAAAAAATAAAAAAAAAATAAATCAGGTTAGTTAAAAAGAATAAAATAAGAATTGAATTGATTCAATTAAATACATACCATCATTGACAGCATCTATCTGTTTTAATTCTGACATTATGTGTGTGTATTATTGGATTAAATTATATAATAAAACAAGTTAAAACATTAAAGTATTGACGTCCCCTTTCACCTTCATAAATGTTATGTTTTTGATCTCTTTTTAAATTTTGTGACATGTCGATTTTGGGTCTGTCATCGCCTCGATTACTTTTTGTTGCCCTTTTTGTTTGTCTGTGGGTTTTATTACTTGTGTTTCTTTTATTATTTACAATTGTTAGAATTTGATTATTAACTACTTAAAATATACTCATTCATTTATTTATATATAGTATATCTTTGTGTGTTCTGGTTTTTTTGAATTAATACACAATGGATTTTGGGAAATATGATGATTATCACGATAACAACCCATTTGTAGGAAGCAATCATTATTATTCAAATGGAATATTAAATGCATCTGATGAAGATAATAATAGAAATGAACAACATGAGACACATGTAGCGATGACTAAAGGATTATTTGATACTTCATCTCCAAATAAATATAATAGTAATAATACTAATAATAATAATGAATATTCTAATATACTAAGTCGATCAAATATACTTGAAGGGTCAGGTATATTTAATGATGGATTCTTTACAGATAATAGCTTTACATCAGAAAGTAATAATAATAATAATGGTGGTGGTAATAGTGATATCAATGGAATTGCTAAAGTTAAAGATACTAGTATACCTGATGATCAACAAGTATATAGTGATGAAAGTTCAACTGCTATTGACCCAGATAAGAATTTACATGATCAAATTGGAAATATAACAATTAATGATGATGAAGATAATGAAGATAATGAAGATAATGATGATGATGATGATGATGAAAGTGATTTTACACAGATATCAGTAAGTGAACGTCCAACTTTGTATATAAATCCAGGTGATACAATTGATGAAACTGATGATGATATTAATGAAACAGATTTATCTTTTCATGTAACAAATAATAAAATGAAAGTTACAGGTTCTACTAAAAATTTTATGACAGTTTATTATGAAATTGAATATTTTGGATCAATTGTTCATAGAAGATATTCTGATTTTGTTTCATTTCGTACTTTTTTATTAAAATTCTTTCAAACTAAAATTATTCCTCCAATTCCAGAAAAACATTCAATCAGTAGAGTTATAACAAACCCATTAAATTATAAATCAGATTCAGAAATTATAGATAGAAGAATAAGGTTATTAGAGTACTTTTTAGATAGATTATATCGTGATTCAGATATTAGAAAATCAATAATTTTTAATAAATTTTTAGATCCATCTGAAAAAATTTGGTCACAAACTTTAAATAATCAACCTTTTACAACACTTGCATCAAGTTCATTATTATTAACATCACCAAAAGATCCAACAAAACCTAATCCTTATATTGTTTATTTACCAATCCCACCAATTACACATTTAAAAAAATTTAATTCTAAATTAAATAAAACAATATTTGAACCAAAAGAAATTCAATTAAAAAAATTATTAATTGTTGTTAAAAATTTAGAAATGATAATTAAAAAAATGATTCATAATTTAGAAAAACATAGAATTTCAATGGTTGAATTAGGTGGATTTTTCAATATTTTTAGTATATTAGAAGAACAACAACATCATCATGGAAATATTGTTGAAGGATTTAGTTATGTATACCCTGAAGATAGTAATAATACCCCAACATCACCAACAACAAATACTACTAATCAACCAGGGTATATTGAATCATTTGGAGATAAAGTTGATTGGAGTTTTTTAAAGATTCAAGAATTAATTACCGATTTAACTATAAAAATCAAAGAACCATTAATAATTTTAAAACAAACAATTTTAGCAATGATTCAATTATTAGCATATAGAAAATTAAAAGAATTACAAATGAATTATTTACAAGAAATGATTTTAAGAAAACAAGTTAAATTAAAAAATATAATTGAAAGATTAACAAGTGAAGTTAAATTACAAGAAGTTTTAAGTAATTCACATGTTGATTCACCAACTGTTAATAGTGCATTAAATAAAGTTAAAGCAAAAAGATCAAAGTATGGTAATTTAACTAATTCTTCAATGATTATAATTAATGATACAAATCAAACAACATTAGATGAATCTGATAATAATTCAATTATGACAGAATCTGATAATCCACTTAATAATTCTACATGGAAAAAGGCAATTGCAGGATCTAGCGCCAATAATAATAATAATAATCAATCTAATAATAATATTAATAATAGTAGAAAAACTCATTTAAGAAAAATATCAGGTACAGATTTATCTAAATTTTCATCAACTGAATTAAATTTTGAATTAAATAAATTAAATCAAGAATTAAACACAAAATTAATACCATGTTTTAATAATTTATTAGGTGATGTTAAATATTTAAGTATTGAAGTTGAAAAAAATATTAACTCACATTATGGTAAAGTTGTTAAAAGTTTAAGTTTTATTATGAGTGAATGGAAAAATGGAGTATTTGAAGGATTTACTTCAAGTTGTAGTAGGATTTGGAAACAAAATGGTAATGGTAATAATAATGATGAAAGAGATGTTTAATAAATAGTTTATATAAAAGATACTGTTAAGAATAAATTCAATATAATACCACACAAAACTGTTGTATATTCCGGGTAACTTCTTACTTTTTGTATTACGCACTCTTTACAAAAATTTTTTTTTCTTACTATAAAAAAAAGAATTTGAAATATTTTCTTTAACATTACTTTACTTAACTTCTTTTTTTTTTTTCTTTTTAAAAGAGTAACGCAAATTCACAGACTAACTAGACAATCATTACCGCATTCTTCTGAGGTTGAACCTTTGTTATTTTCGAATAACTCAGAGTTCCTGGCCCATGACAATAAGGATATGGATTGTTGTTCTAAATTTTTTTTAATTTAGTTCTTATGTTGGTACTGGAGATCAAAGTTGTCGGTCTTGGGTGCAGTGGATCATCTGAATTTCTTTGTTATTTTCTAAGGATTTGCCTTCGTGCGTCCGTATGAGAACCAGTGCAAGGATTGGCAATACAGTTACTCTTTTATTATACATATGTAAAAAATTATTTATTTTCTGTAAAAAAAAAAGAAAAAAAAGTATAGAGTACTATCTATTTTTTTTGTTTATATACTACCATTATATTTGAATCATATACCAAATGATTTATTGCTGTAATATCGTATATTCTATTCTCTGGATAAAAAAATATTATTGGGGCATTTAATCTATCCATATACCCATTATCAATTATCAATAAATTAAGGAAGCGTGCTTCCGGATTCAAATTTTGTGACTCTTTTTATTAAGAGATCTCTCGAAGAAAAAAAATGAGATAAAGCTTTTCTATAGCCTTACGTTATGCTGTCATATTTTTATTTGATTCTTTTTTGTATTATAATATATTATTATTAAACTAGACAAATAGCACCTGTGTATTTAGATAACCTTGTCTTTAAAAAGAAACCTAAAATGTCAAGAAGTCTAATACTGAATACTAAAATTAAATTTAATTTTCAAAATAATTTTCTAAGATATAATCAACTTAGGAATTTTTCAAATTCAAATTTAATCTTACAAAATATAACACTAAAAGATGTTTCAAAATTACAAGATAAAATATCGGGTAAATATGAAAATGATCCACATTCATTTCTTAAATCATTAAAATGGTCAACTCCTCCAAGAAATATTTATATGGTTAAAAAACCTTGGGATCAAAGTGTTCATATTGCTATGCTTGAATTTATTAAATTTATACATAAATCTTATCCACAATGTAATATAGTAGTTAATGAAGAAGTAGCAGAAGAATTTATATCACCAGATTTTAAAATTGAAAATGAATCAAAAGATAATAATAATAATAATGAAGAAGAAGATAAAGATTTAAATTTAACTATTTATTCTGGACCAAAGGAAACAATAATTGAAAAAGTTGATCTTATTGTTTCATTAGGTGGTGATGGTACTATTTTAAGAGGTGTTTCTATGTTTTCAAATACTGCTGTTCCTCCTGTACTTTCATTTTCTTTAGGTACTTTAGGTTTTTTATTACCTTTTGATTTTAAAAATCATGAAGAAGCATTTGAACAAGTTTATGAAAATAAAGCATCATTATTAAAAAGAACAAGATTAGAATGTCATTTAGTTAAAAAATCTCCACCTGCGCCACAAAAATCATCAGGTAAATATTCAGCAGATGCAATGGAACCTCATGAATTAGCATATAAAGATCAAACTTCATCAACAACTAAAATTCATGCAATGAATGATATTGTTTTACATCGTGGTTCATTACCAAATTTAATTTATTTAGATGTTCATGTTAATGGAAATTTCTTAACTACTACAACTGCTGATGGTTTAATCTTTGCCACCCCAACTGGTTCAACTGCATATTCATTATCATCAGGTGGTTCTATTGTTCATCCAACTGTTCCATGTATTTTACTTACACCTGTTTGTCCACGTTCATTATCATTTAGACCATTAATCTTACCTGCATCATCTCATATTGTTATAAAAGTTAGATCAAAGGGAAAGATAAATCCAAGTAATGAAAAATCTATTTCATCATCATCTTCATCTTTTTCATCCCCAAATATTTCAGGTGATAAAAACTATTATAATGCAAAATTATCAATTGATGGTATTCCACAGTTTAAATTATCTGAAGGTGATGAAATTCATGTTATTAATGAAAGTGGATCAATTTTAAATCCACTTTGGGATTTACCACCTGCTTTAAAATCATACATTGGTAAAACATTTCAAAAAGGAACTGAAGAAACAGGTATTTGGTGTGTTGCAAAAGCTAAAAATGATTGGGTTAGTGGAATTAATAATTTATTAGGTTTCAATTCTGGTTTTAAAGGTATTAATAAAAATTAAATAATTTGATGTGTCTATAGTTTATAGTTTTATTTATTACAATGTTTTTTTTTAAAAAAGAAAAAAGAATAGATAATTTTTACTTTTTATTTTTTAATAGAAAAAAAGTATACAAGGAAAAAAATATTACATAGAAATAATAATAATAATAATAATAAAATGTTTTGTGTGAGTTGTTTTGCTTTTTTATATTTTTAAAATTTATTTTGATTCGGTGGCTTCGGTTGTTGTAGATTCTGTTGTGGTTTCGGTTGTTGTTGTTGTTTCTGTTGTAGCAGTAGTAGCAGTAGTAGAATCAGCTTCAATTGGTTTTTCAATAGTTTCAGTTTCAACTGGTCTTGATGATTCAGTCTTTGATTCTTCTTCTTTCTTTTCTTCTTCATTTAATTCATCAACCATTTCTTCAGCTGCTTTTTCATAATAATCTTTAGGTATTATTGGAGTTTCATTTGTTTTACCTGATTCATCAACAGTTATTTCTTTTGAATGTTTAGCATCATCATCTTTATCATAAAATTCATTATCTGGTACAACATGTTCATCTCTTTGTTTTTGAGAACCACCTTTTGTATCAATTGATTCTTTTAAATCTTCTTCTGGATCATCATCAAAATCAGCTAAATCACGTGGAACATCATGCATTTGAACTGATGGTGAATGTTTTGTATTTTCAAGACTTGTAAAAATTTGAGTTAAAATTCTTGATAAATATTCTGGTGAATTTGCATTATGCATATTTGATGGTCTAACATCTAATTTATAATCAGGACCAAAATATTCAAAATAATCATTAAATGGTAATTCATCATCTAATAAAGTTTCATTTAATAAACCAGTTTCATAAGCCCAAGTTCTTGCAACATTTCTCATTGTATAACCACCACCACCAAGAACCATTGTTGGTACATTAAAAGATTTAACATAATTAATACAATTTGCATGACCTCTCATTGATAAATTAAAACAACCTAATCTATCACCTGATAATGAATCACCACCACATTGTAAAACAACAGCAGAAGGTTGATACCAATCCATAATTTTTTTAATAACAGGTTCAAAAATTGATTTATAAGTTGCATCATCTATACCATCTCTTAAGGGAACATTAACTGAATAATATTTACCTTTACCAACACCAATATCTCTTAATTCACCAGTACCTGGGAAAAATTCACCATATTTATGAAATGAACAAGTCATAACTCTATCAGAAGTATAAAAAGCTTCTTCGACACCATCACCATGATGAACATCAATATCGATATATAAAACTCTTGAATGATAACGTAATAATTCAATAATACCTAATACAATATCATTAACATAACAAAAACCAGAAGCTTCAGATTTTTTAGCATGATGTAAACCACCAGCATAATTAATTGCAATATCACATTTACCTCTATTTAATCTAGCAGCACCTTCCATTGAACCACCACCAGAAATACCACAATATTCAAATAAACCATCGAAGACAGGACAATCATCACCAACATTGAATTTAGCTTGTTCTTTAGCAAACATATCTAAATTATCTGGAGTAACTCTTGCTAAGAAATCAATATATTCATCAGTATGAAATTGACACATTTCTTGTCTTGTAGCTGGTTTAGCCCTATAGATTTCCATCTTTTTATATAATCCATAATTCATAATTAAAGAATGTGCCATTCTTATTCTATGTGGTTTCATTGGGTGACCAGCACCATAAGCGTAATTACCGACATCTGAATCGTAAAAATAAGTAACACGCTTCTTACTGCTGGTATTAACAGTAAGAGGGTCAAATGGCTTTAATTCAAATGACATTTTTTTTTCTAATTTTATTAACTAATTTTTTTTCTATGATTTATTTGATTTGATTCGCTTATGTTTTATATTAGTTTCTTTTGATTGAGATATATAAGAATTGATGATTGATCAACAGGAATAAGAAATACCCAACTGATAAAAAAAACTCAAGAGATTTGAAAATCACAGAATAGATTAATAATAAATAAAAAAAAGAGATAAAGAGAGATAATCAGAAATTGTACAGAGTATATTCTCTAAATAATAAGAAAGACAATTAATCTGTTATATACCTAAACAGAAAATTCAAATAAAAAAAGTTAATATGTATAATGTTTGCCAGCTTTGAATTTATTATGTTTCCCTTTTTAAAAAAAAACCTCCTGCAGTTTAGCATTTATTTCTCTTTTAGTTTTTTGAAAGCCTTTTGCCGAGGCGGGTAACTACGTTTTTATTACAATTTCATACATTTCTTTTATTTAATATATTAAATAATAAACTATTTATTTATATATTAGATAGTATATATATGTATTAAGCTATTCATGTATCACTAATTTACTTTAAAATTAGTAATTTATTATATTTATGAATCTTCATATCTCACAACAGAATTTGTTACAACAATTTTTTCTTTCCTAATTTAGAAATTCAGAAGATAAATTTTAAAAATTTAAATTTAATTTAATTTCAACTTTAATTTTAATTTTAAAAATTTTAAAATATTATTCCACATTTCTTTTTTCATAATATTCTATATTGGTTTATCATTCACTAGTTGACTTTACTATATCTTTCTTTCCAAACTCCCCCATATATCATACTCGTAACTAATAAACGGCACAAAAAATATTAAATAAAAAGTCGATAGTCGCGCTCATAAAAATTGAATCGGGAAAATTGTAAACAAACAAAAAATAAAAACACAAACACAAAAACATTAAAAGATTAACAACTTATGATCTTCTTTTCTAAGTTCAATTAGTTATCGAAGTATACTGTATACATTGGCTGAATTAACTACAGGTCATTGAAATACCTTTGAATTATACCCTTTGCTTTTTTTTACTCTAGGAAGCTTTGATTTGATAGTTTTTTTTTTGAGGCCTTAATCTTTCAGCCATGTCTGCAAATTCGTCTCCTAGAAAGAATTTGGCTTCCAAATATTTAGAAGCAATTGGGAGTCCAATAGATTCAACTTTGAGACCTTCTTCTCTTTCAAGGGCAAATACGGTATATTCTGAGAATCCTGAATCAAATCCTTTAAGAACTTCAAATTTAAAGGAAAATGAAAATCCATTTAAGTCTCCAGTGAAAAGAGCTGGTTTATCTTCAAATTTAACTTCAAGTCCCAGTTTTAAGACTGGTTTAAACCAAAGATCAAAAGATTTAAATGAATCTCCTGTTAAGAGATTAATTCGTCAAAAGGAAATGGATACTTTAGAAAATAGTGGTGGTGATTTCGTTCCTTTACCAATTACCCCAAAAAAATTAACTTTTTCAAGAAGTACAAATGATTCAAATGATAATCCTTCAAGATCTCAAAGAAAAACCATGGGTAATATTGCAATTTCAATGTCAAATTCACCATCTTTGAAAAATTTAAATAAATTAAAATCAATTGAAAAAAGATTAATTTCAAGATCCGAATCTTCAAATAAATTAACTAAGAAATTAACTAGAGATCCTTCATTTCAAAATAATTTATCATCTTCTTGGATGGATACTGATAGAAAATCATTACAAACATTAGAATATATCTTACGTATTAAAGAAGCTAAAAAATGGTTAGAATATGTTTTAGATAGAGATATTAAATTAGAAGATGATGATTCTATTGTTGAATTTCAAGAATATTTAAAAAATGGTATTATATTGGCAATGGTAACAGAAAAATTTTATCCTTCAATAGTAAAATCTATTTATTATGGTGATAGAAATTTAAAAGATAGTATAGATTTTAAAAATAAATCAGGTTTATATTTTAGATTTACTGAAAATATTACAACTTTTTTACAATTTTTGAAAACTTTAAATTTACCTGATATGTATATCTTTGAAACTACTGATTTATTTGAATTAAAGAACTTTCCAAAAGTTATTTTTTGTATTCATGCTTTAAGTCATTATTTAAGTTTACAAGGGAAAGCTCCAAAGATTTCACAATTAAAATTAAGTAAAGAAGAAATAGATTTCAATGAAGTTGAATTAAAGAAAATGAATTTGAAATTAAGAGGTATTAAATTACCAAATTTTGAAAATTTAGATACAGGTCTCCATAGTTCTCAAATATCAAAGAATTTACCTATTATAAAAGATGTTTCATTATCTGATGATCGTTTAGGTTCAGTAGAAGAAGATTTAAATGAAGAAGAAAGATCTTTATTCCGTGAAAGTGTAAATAAACCAATTAAATCAGATATTGATATGGATGAAATAGATAGAATTCATAAAAAATATCAAGAGATGACTGTTCATGATAATGGTTTAAGTTTAAGTTTAAATTCTAAAAATGATATATTTGTTGATCAGAGCAATAATGATGAGGCCATAATCCAATTGCAAGCTATTGCAAGAGGTTCTCTGTTAAGATACCAATTATTTGTTGATAAATTTATGTTGAAAGCTTTTACCAATAATGCTATAAGTCTTCAATCTATAATCAGAGGTAATCTTATTAGAAATAAAAATAAATCAAATTTTAGAAGATTAAATGATAATATGAGATCAATATCTGTATTACAAGCTATTTTGAAATCTCGTAAGAAAGAAGATAAAGTTTCTAAAGCTCAAAATAAATTATCAATTTATAAAGATGATATTATTGAATTTCAAAGTATTTGTAAAGGTTATTTAGCTAGAAAGGCAAGAAAGGAAAATAGACGTTTATTATTAAAAAATACAAATTCTATTATTAAATTACAAAGTATTATTAGATCAAACTTACAAAGAAATTTATCTTCAAGTGTTTATAATAATATTAGACCTTTACCTGCAATTCCTAAAACTTATAGAAGAACAATTATTGTTGAAAAGAAATATGTTGACAAACCTATTAAACTTACTAAATCTACAAGACAACGTTATGATGATAATACAAATGATAGTGAAGTTACATTTGAATCTGTATTTGTTGAATTTCAATCTATTATTCGTGGTGGTCTTTTAAGAAATAGACTTAACAGAACTTTAGATATCATTTATACTGATGAAAATGAAAATATCTTAACAGAGTTAAGTGCCATTGCTAGAGGTCAATTAGTTAGAAGAGAAATTAAAGATATGAAATCTAAATTAAAGAAAAATGCTAAAAAAGTTATTAAACTTCAAAGTGTTGTTCGTGGTACATTAGTTAGATTTGAAAATGAATCTTTAGTTGATCAAGTTGAAGAAAATTTATTAGAACTTACTGAATTCCAAGCATTACTTAAAGGTGTTATTATTAGAGAAAGAATTAAAGAACGTGATGAATATTTCCAAAGACCTGAAAATGTTGCTAAGATTATCAAATTACAAAGTTATTTTAGATCAATGAAAGAAATCCATTCATATAATTCATTAATCAAAGAATCAAATCCAAACTTAAAAGTTATTAAACATTTTATTAACCTTTTGAATTTTGAAACTTCAGAATCTGATGTTTCGGATGATTTAAAGATTAAGAAATATAAGGACTCAATTTTAGTTGAAACTAAAAAGATTGAAAAATGGGAAGCTGAATTAAAACAATTGGAAGTTAAAATTAAATTATTAAGAAGAAATAAGATTAGTTTTGATGAATTAATAGAATTTAAAAATAATCATTTAAGTCTTAGTGAATATTCTCATGGATTAAATGATTCATTAAATAAGAGTTTAAATGGTCAAATGGATGAAAACTTTAAGAAAATTGATAAATCCAAGAGTATTTTAACTTCATTATTTGAAAATTTATTTTATTTATTACAAACTAATGATGAATATTTCAGTAGATTATTATTTCATATAGGTGATAATTTTAAAGTTTTAAACCATAAGAATTATGATGAAACAATTATTAAAGTATTTAATTTTAAATCAATTGCTGAAAATTTTGATAAGTTTTCAAATTATTTTGATTATCAAAGTGAAAATAACACCAAGAGAGAAGAATTTTTATTAATGAAACTCATCATATTTACTGCAAATGAAGATTATAAAGTTTTATTTGATTCAATTGATGAATTAAAGAAATATGAAAAATCTAAAAAAACTTTAAAATCAACAATGAAATATTCTAAACCATGGGAGCTTTTATTAAGTGATTTTATTAACTTATCTCAAAATAGAATGTTTATAAAACAAATCTTATCTGATTGTGTCTTGAGAGTTTCGAATGATTATGAATCTGTGTATGAATCAAATCCAGTTGAAATTTATAAGAGTTTGAATAAAGCTGAAAATTTCTTAAAAGATAATGATCCAATTGATGATGAAGAAACCAAGGAGAAGTTCGTTGAAAATTTAAGTAATTTACGTGAAGCTTCATATGATATTATGAAAACCATCATGTCATCAATTCCAAAGTTACCAGTTTTTATGAGATGTGTTTGTAAAGAAGTTTTCAAGATTATTAAGAAACAATTCCCTGGTGAATCTGAAAGATTTTATCTTAGTATTATTGGAAAATTATTTATTAAATCATATGTTTTACCTATTTTCATCAAACCTGAAATTTATGGAATTCAAGTTTCAAACTTTTCTGATAATTTAGAAGAAGTTGAAAGAATCAAGAAGAATTTAATTGAAGTCGCTAAAGTTATCAATCAACTAATTACTATGAGACATTTTGATAAAGAATATGTTTATTTACAACCATTAAATCCTTTTATTAAAGAATTCGTTGAACAATGTAGATTATTCTTAAGGGATTTAATTGATGTTGATTCATTAGAAGCATGCTATGATTTGAATATTAATTATTCTGATTTTACTCTTAGTAATAAACCATCTTTATCAATTAATGAATCAAATTTAATTGATATTCTTGATTTATTAAATGATGAAATTGATGTTTTATCTCCAAACAAAGAAGATTATTTGAGATACTTATTATTTGAAATTGATGGTATGATTTCCATGTCAACTTATTCTTCAAATGGTAAATCTAATCAATTAAGAGATTTGATTGAACCATCAGCTGTTAATGGTACTTCAATTAACTTAAATCTTAAGCCAGTTAGTAAGAATATTATTGAAGATACTCAAAACTTAATGGTTAATTCTCTAATGCTTGAAGCAAAGAGATATTTAATTTATATTTTACAAATTCAAGATGGAGAAGATTTATTAGATATTTTAGTCTCACCTGTTTTAAAGATTCAAGAATTGAAATTTAAGAAATTAATTGAAAAGAATATGAAAGATAAAGAATCAATTATGAATAAGATCGATAATATCCCTGAAAGAAGAGTTGTCAATGATATTTATAATGCTAAATACCCAGCCGTTAAGAGAAGATGTCTTGAAATTATTTTACATTTAGAAAAAATCGGAAAAGTTTCAAGAATGGATGGATTCCAAGACTTGTTAAATTTCATTGGTAATGATATTAAAGATTTAAGAGAAGTTAAAGAAACTAAAGATAGAGAATTACAAATGGTTGTTGAAAGTTTAACCAAATTGAAACAAAAAGAAAGAGAATGTTCTAAAGTCTATAAAGAGTACCTCAATGATATTGATTTAGCAATGATGAAATTACAAAGTAAAGCTGCTGAAAAATCAATGCTTAATTCATTAACATCATCTTCTGGTAAGAATAAATTCTTCAATTTCAAACAATATTTTAACAAGCAATATTATTATCAACGTGAATTAAAGAAAAAGAGAGGTTCAATTCCAAGATTTGGTTCATTTAAATATTCTTCTAAATATTTATATGATCATAAAATCTTATTAGAAATCAATGGATCAAGTGAACTTAATTTCCAATCATCATTTTCTTCATCAATAGGTTCAAATAGTTCTAAGAAAAACAACTCAATTACAGTCAATAAAACTTATATTATGTTTTCAAGTGATAAAGTAGGTGAATTCACTTTAGATATTTCAGGTTCTTCAAGATCTGAAAGATTGGTTTTAGATTACTTATTAAATTTACAATATGAAGATAAAAAATCATTTTCATTATTTAATGATACTTTATTATTTGATACCGATGCTTTTATAGCATTTATGTTTAAGAGATTCTATCAAGTAGAATAATCTTAATACCCTTATATACCTTCAATTAATTAAATTATATACCAGAATATTATACCCTCTAAATTACTAAATTATTATAAAGTTTTTTTTTAAAGTAGAACAAATATCTACTGAAATGATTTTTTTTTTTGATTTTAAAAAAAATGATATACACTTCAATTAACGACAACTTATTTCTATTTAATATCAATATGAATATAGAAGTCCTAGATCATGTAATGAATAAACTAGCTTCCTTGAAAAAAAATCTATTTTAGGAATGGTTTTAGTCTGGCTTATTTTCACGCAGCTGCGCCCTTAAAATTTATGGATTCGTTTGTTTATAAAAATAAATTTCTTTATCTGTTTTTATAATTTTTGTATTTAACTGAAACAACTTTTAAAAACATATATAGCTAGTTGTCATATTTTCTTCGAATAAACTATAAGAGTGCACTGTTTATTAGATTCTAATAGATTGGTATTTTATCATTGAAAGAATGTCTATTATACAGAATATTTGCTGCACAATAGCATCGCTATTCCCCAAATTTGTTTGCACGCTTTTATTAGTTTGGTCTTATTATACAGTGCTATTTGATATTCTTTTACAGTTTCAATTTTTTAATAATACAGCAACATTAATACTGATTATTTATATTACCACACTGGAGTTACTTGCATTAATATCGTACTACTTAGTAGTCACTATTGGACCTGGATCACCTTTAGATTATCCTGACTTATGTCCTATTGATTATCAATCTGGAGATGTTATTTCACCTCCTTCATATTTAATGAGTAAGAATGTTATGGTTAAAGGTGATGGTGGATACAGATTTTGTAATAAATGTAAGTGCTGGAAACCAGATCGTTGTCATCATTGTTCAAGTTGTAACAAATGTGTATTAAGAATGGATCATCATTGTCCTTGGTTTGCTGAATGTATAGGTTTTAGAAATCATAAATTCTTTATTCAATTCTTATCTTATACAAGTATATATGCAGTGTCTGTATCTTTTATCACAGGAAAGGTATTGTATGATATTTTTTATGTTGATGATGATTCAAGCAAAGGATTAACTAAATTTTTTACGTTGAATATTTTATTTTCATTTATAGCAGGGGTTATAATGGGATTAGCTGTCACAGTATTTGATTTATTTACAATATTCCAATTAATAAAGAACAGAACTACAATAGAGATGTATGAATATAACAGATTCAGAAGTTCACATGCTAATAAATCCACAGGAAATTTGTTTGATTTAGGATATAAACAGAATTGGAAGAGTGTGATGGGTAACAGATGTATTGACTGGGTATTACCAACCAGAGTCACAAGTGGTAAATTTGGATCTCTTAATGATGGTACAAGTTTTGAAATAAATGAAGTCATGTATATGCAAATGAGATCAAATAATGATCTTCAACAAAGATTAAGTTCTGAATTGACAAATTATCGTCAACAGCAGAAGGCTATCCAGCAACAAGGAGTGGATGCATTGATGCAAAGAACAGGTAATAGTAGTGGAGATGGTGAATTCGACAAACTTTTGTAGTAATATAATGGATGATTTATTAAAATAGAAAAGGTTTAAAAAAAATATATAGATTAACAGCAGCAATATACCCACGCATATAGTCACATACATAGATAAAATAAAGTACAAAATTAGAAGTGTACACCTCACACCTGATGGAAACTTCTAGAAAATTTCAAAAGAATTTTCTCGATGGCGATGGAAACTGAAAATTGGTAGTTTGGGGAAGTGGTGATGGCCACGATGGTGAATTATTTAAGCATGTTCTTTTTCCAATCATAATTGTGGTGTGCTCTTCTTCTTTTTTTAATTGCTTGAATTATCCCACAGAATTAATTGATCTTTTGCCACTTCTCCGTGTTATAATCAATATTTTATATTCAAAATGTCAAAGTCAGAATCCTATGAGTTTCAAGCTGAGATCTCTCAGCTTATGTCCTTATTTATTAACACCGTTTATTCAAATAAGGAAATTTTCTTAAGAGAATTGATTTCTAATGCTTCCGATGCTTTAGATAAAATCAGATACCAAGCTTTATCTGACCCATCTGTTTTAGAATCAGAACCTGAATTATTCATTAGAATTACTCCAAAGCCAGAAGAAAAGGTTTTAGAAATCAGAGATTCTGGTATTGGTATGACCAAAGCTGAATTAGTTAAGAATTTAGGTACCATTGCTAAATCCGGTACCAAGGCTTTCATGGAAGCTTTATCTGCTGGTGCCGATGTTTCTATGATTGGTCAATTTGGTGTTGGTTTCTATTCTTTATTCTTAGTTGCTGATCACGTTCAAGTTATCTCCAAGAGCAATGACGATGAACAATACGTTTGGGAATCCAATGCTGGTGGTAAATTCACTGTTTCCTTAGATGAAACCAATGAAAAGATCTCAAGAGGTTCCGTTATCAGATTATTCTTAAAGGAAGATCAAGTTGAATACTTAGAAGAAAAGAGAATTAAAGAAGTTGTCAAAAGACATTCTGAATTCGTTTCTTACCCAATTCAATTAGTTGTTACCAAGGAAGTTGAAAAGGAAGTTGAAGAAGAAGCTAAAGAAGAAACTGCTGATGAAACCAAAGAAGCTAAGGTTGAAGAAATCAAAGATGATGAAGATGAAGAAAAGAAGACCACTAAGGTTAAAGAACTTGTTACTGAAACTGAAGAATTAAACAAGACTAAACCATTATGGACCAGAAACCCATCTGATGTTACTCAAGAAGAATACAATGCTTTTTACAAGTCCATCTCAAACGATTGGGAAGATCCATTAGCTGTTAAGCATTTCTCCGTTGAAGGTCAATTAGAATTCAAGGCTATCTTATTCGTTCCAAAGCGTGCTCCATTTGATTTATTCGAATCTAAGAAGAAGAGAAATAACATCAAATTATACGTTAGAAGAGTTTTCATTACTGATGAAGCTGAAGAATTAATCCCAGATTGGTTATCATTCGTTAAGGGTGTTGTTGATTCTGAAGATTTACCATTAAACTTATCAAGAGAAATGTTACAACAAAACAAGATCTTAAAGGTTATTAGAAAGAATGTTGTTAAGAAGTTAATTGAAACTTTCAACGAAATTGCTGAAGATCAAGAACAATTTGATAAATTCTACCAAGCTTTCTCCAAGAACATCAAATTAGGTATCCACGAAGATCAACAAAACAGAAATGCTTTAGCTAAATTATTAAGATACAACTCTACTAAATCTGGTGAAGAAATGACTTCTTTATCTGATTACGTTACTAGAATGCCAGAACATCAAAAGAACATTTACTACATTACTGGTGAATCCTTAAAGGCTGTCGAAAGATCTCCATTCTTAGATGCCTTAAAGGCTAAAAACTTTGAAGTTTTATTCTTAATTGACCCAATTGATGAATATGCTATGACTCAATTAAAGGAATTCGAAGACAAGAAATTAGTTGATATTACTAAAGATTTCGAATTAGAAGAAACTGAAGAAGAAAAACAACAAAGAGAAGAAGAAATCAAGGAATACGAACCATTAACTAAGGCCTTAAAGGAAATCTTAGGTGATCAAGTTGAATCCGTTGTTGTTTCCCACAAATTAATCGATTCTCCAGCTGCTATTAGAACTGGTCAATTTGGTTGGTCCGCTAACATGGAAAGAATCATGAAGGCTCAAGCTTTAAGAGATACTTCTATGTCCGCTTACATGGCTTCTAAGAAGATCTTTGAAATTTCTCCAAAATCTGCTATTATCAAAGCTTTAAAGAAGAAGGTTGAAGAAAACGGTACCGAAGACAGAGTTGTTAAGAACTTAACCACTTTATTATTCGATACTGCCTTATTAACCTCTGGTTTTACTTTAGATGAACCAAACTCATTTGCTAAGAGAATTAACTCATTAATCTCTATTGGTTTAAACATTGACGAAACCGAAGAAGAAGCCACTGCTGAAGAATCCACTGAAGCTCCATCCGAAGAAGCTGTTGCTGAATCCGCTATGGAGGAAGTCGATTAGTTAATTTCATGTCCTATTTATTTCAATAAAATTTTTATCTATATATAGTCAGCTTGAATACATGTTAATGTAATAATTCTTTAAACAACAAAATAAAGAAAACTGTAAAAAACTGTAAAAATGTGCAAAAAGAATAAAAATCAAATCGCGTTCACGTAAAATCAATAGTTTATTTTTTTTAACCGTGAATATATGTATGATACATCCTTTTAAACTTGTCTTGATCTTTATAATTGTCTAACAAGTATGTCTGATTTACATACCCAATTTTCTACAATAAGTACAGAAATATCTAAGAGGATATCTGAGACAAATTCACAAGATGAACTTTTAGAATTAAGAGAAAAAATCAATGAATTAATGAATTTAATAAATATTAAAGAGAATTCAAATATAAATATTCCAACATATGAATTAAAAAATTATTCAAAATCAATTGATAATTTAATTGATTCATTGGAAATTAAAAAAACAAAATTAAATGGTACCAAGAAAAAATTTAGTTTTAAAAATAAGCCTAAACCTAAAGCATCAATTGTTTCACCAGATAGTGATATTAAATCTAATGAAAATTCAAATCAAAATCAAAATGTTCATGAATCAAGTACAAGTAATAACCCTATAATATCATTTGAAATTATTAAATTAAACCGTGAATTAATAACAAATAGAATACTTGAAAATGTTACAGATTCAATTATAGATATTTCATCAGAGAGTATTCAATTAAATAATATAAATTATTCAATTTTAAAACTCGAATCAGATTCATCATTATTTTTAACAAATCTTGAAAATTGTATATTATTAGGATCAGCACAACAAGTTAGAATTCATGATTGTAATAACATTATAATAATTTTAAATATTATTAAATCGAAAGATGATGATAAAAGAATAGTTATTGAAAATTGTAATAAATTATTAATTGATGATTCTAAAATTATTCATATTGATGATTTTTCTTTTCCTTCTAAGGAAATGATTAATCCAAATTTTAAAATAATTAAATTAAATGATATTGATTCAATAAAATCATTTAATGATGTTAAAAATACTAAAGAATTTATAGATGATTATTTACAAAAATTAAATTATTAGTTGATTTATTGAGATTATTTAAATTAATTAGGTACGGAGGGATCTTTATATGAATATAAAAAGTATTTGGAATCTATTATGAGAGGGGAATAAGAAGAAGAAAAAGAATGTATTTGTTCTATATTATTTTATTTTAAATTTGATGCTTGGATTTTGTGAGTGTTAAAGGAACGACATCATCAGTATTATTATTATTTTCATTATCAACATGGAATTCATCAATATCAATATCAGATGAAGTAGAATTTTTATCATTATCTTGTGAATCATCTGAAGTTTGTTGATTATTATTATCTGATATATTTTGCATTTCCAAATCAGCATTTGCTTTTTTCAAAGCTTTAGCTTCATCTTCAGCAATAATTTCTGGATCAGAATGAATCCATTTTTTCATGAGCTTTGTTAAGAAACCAGCTGTAACAACTTGTTCAGCTTGATATAAGACTAATGGGACAAGCAATTGACCTAAATGAGTATTATTAGAACCATATTGTTCACTGACTAAAGAAACACCAAGAGCTGCAGTCTTTGCGCCACCGCATAACATAACAGAAACGGTATCTCTTCTATTATAATAAAATGGTTTAAATGTTTTATAACAGAAATTGTATAATTTAGAAGTAGATTCATTTGGAGGAACTTCAAAAATCTTTAATAAAAATCTTGGTCTTGATATAACAAAACATATAACTGTAAATAATAAATAAATTCCAATGTTAAAAAATACAACCATTATTATAGAAGATGATGAAACATCAGTAAATGCATGTTGATAAAAAGCAGTTGAAAATGATGAAAACATAATTAATAATAACATGAATGAACCAACTTTATTAAATTTAAAAGTTGTTAAAAACCATTTTGTTCTTTGTGGGAATAAATTTTGAATAGTTTGACCAACTACAATAGGAACAAAGACACAGCATCCAACTTGTTGCATAACATCTTTATAAACTCTAGTAACTGATGAACCATTAGCTGGATTAGAAAATGCCCATTCACCTGTAGTATACATTTGAACCAAAGCAGGTGTTATAAAACCACCTAAAACATTACCAATGAAAACTTCACATAATGTTAATAATTCATTACCATCAGCTTTTCTTGTCATAACAACATTTGAACTAACAGTAGTTGGACAACAAGCAGTAACGATAAGCCCAACTAACATCCATTCTGAAATTGAATCATTATTTGCTCTTCGTATAGCACAACAAAATCCATAAATAATTGAAGAAGTGATTAAAAATTGAAGTATTAATACAGTTAAATGAGCTCTCCAATGACCCATATTGACTAATAAATCTTTAGATTTCATAGATAAACCTGAACCTAAAAAGATAACAGCAACTGCACCATAACCAATTGTATATTCACCTCTAATTAAACCTCCTTGACGAGCAAAGTTAGGACCAAATCTAGCAATAACAATAAATATAGCAAGTGCTATTAAAAACCATTGATCTATAGCTAAATCCAATACATATTTTGAGGATTTATATAATCTTGGATAGTTTTGTTTGAACTTTCCCATGGTGTTTTTATGAAAATTTCTTTCTTTCTGTTTCTTTTTTATTTATTTATTTTTGGTTAGTGTATTTCTTTATAGTATAATGTTCTTTTTTGATAAGATATTAAATGAACCACTAATTTGACATAACTTAACAGTGACAATCCAGAATTTTAAATTCAAAAGGTATTAAAAGAGAAAACTATATATGAAAAAAGAAAAAAAGAAAGAAAGAAAGAAAAGGAGTAATATATATATGAGTGACTCAAAATGAATCATCATTTTTAAAGGAAGAATGAATTTTTATTTTTCTCGGAGCAAAGCAAAGCATGCGAGACGATTAGATTATCGGAAGGATTGTCCGGGAGAATTTCTTTCTTTCTTTCTTTACTTTTTTCAATTAATAGTTTTGTGATACTATGTGATCTATATATATATACATACCATTTTATTGAATAATTCAATATGATATTGTATACTTAATCTCTTGATTTCATGGGAATTGTTTCTTTTTTTTCTTTAAAAACAAAGTTATATATTGACGAAAAAAAGATCCACAGTTTACGAAAAAAACTCCACAGTTTAAAATTACCGCCCATTTAATTAGAGTACATAGTATAGTATAATATGCCAAATAGTTCATATATTCACACGAACTGCTATTTGAATCAAGTTTATATTCAATAATTCTATTGCATTGAGTAAATAAAACACAATTACTAATAAAAAAAAAACATTTAAGATATCTTAAAAGATAAAATAATAAAACAAAATTAAAAAAAAAATTGATCTCGCCCAGGATCGAACTGGGGACGTTCTGCGTGTTAAGCAGATGCCATAACCAACTAGACCACGCGACCA